>CM021110.1:250135432-250304307 GCA_007115665.2 Sequoiadendron giganteum
CAATAACCAATTTGCAACAACAAGATTACATCGATTGAGTCTTGGTGTGAGTCGATTCAGATATTTACTCATTTTGACAACTTCATCGACCTATTTCCTCAAGACTTAACAGATGTTGATTCAAGCTTAAATACATGGCATTTAAAGTTTTACCAAGTCAAATAAGATCCTACTAAAGGCATCGACTAAGTCTTCACCATGCATCAACATAATGCAACAAGCTATAATGAAAAATACGTGTTCCACAAAGCATGGAAGCAAGAGTAAAACTTGTCCTATCAAGATACAGTCATGCAACTTATATTCGGATTCTAATAATTGGCCTCTATCATGGTAAATGATAGTCAATTCTCAATAAATGATTAATATATTAAATATATATTAATATATAATACTAAATATACATATATATATTAATACCAATATATATGTGTATGTATGTATATGTATATGTATATTAAATATATATGTTAATATATATTTATATATATACCCTTTTCCACCAAAAAAGTATATATTTGATATACAAATAAGTATAAGAAAGATAGTATTCACATAATAAACACAATATATCAACTATATACATATATGTGTATATAAGTATATACCTCTACATACATGTATATGTATGTATACCTATATCAATGTATTTGTATGGGCATTTCCATTCACTAATATATGCATGTATCGATACATATACACATATGGATATGTGTATATACTATACACACACATATATATCTATATGTTCACATTTGATTCACATATAACCATTCACAATTACAATTGTATTGATAAAAATTTATGTGTGGTACATTTATACATGTTCATATACATCTCTTTAGATCCCATTGACATATATGTCCATATATACACATACTTTGCATATTTCCTTCTTATCAATATAATCATAATAGTACAAGAAAGAACTATAAAGCTTAAATAGAGAGACATCACCCAATAATGCATCGCAATAGTAATCAATAATTTTACTTAAGCAAACAAATCAACTAAGAATGACTTACCCTCTTCCCACATAATGAATCAGCTCAATTAATCTACTATGGTGTGTGTATATTCTCAAAGAGTTTTTGTTATGAGTTACCCAACCAAGATCTTCTCCTGAGTTATACTTCCCCTCCACCAGGAGGAATTGAACATATACCTGCAACCACTAACACATGCACATGGAATTCAACTATTCATAAAATATGCAGTATACATAATACATCTTGAAATTTATTATATCAATTCATTTACCATCCATTCACATATATGTAGTAATTTTCCATAAGATAACATTAAATGAGATAACATCAAATGAGATAAAATTCACATATAACACATTGATAATAAAGTACAAGCACAATTTATTCATCTCCAGAATTCACATTACATTCATATTTACCCTACATAGTAATAGTAAATAGTAATTACTCAATTGGGGTGTAACATATTCATTGAAAAGATAGCATTTGTTGACAAATTGGAACCCTCTTTTATTTAAGTTATTAGTGGTAATAATTTTACCGTCAGCAACTACCCACCAAAAGCAATTCACCTGTGGTATCAAGCTTTTTATCTAGACTAGGTTCCAATGGAATTCATCCTTAGTGATCAAAGGCTTCTCCATAACTTCATAAACTAACTTCACTGAATGGATTCCCAAAGAGTTTTTAGTTCAAACCCATCCATCTTTTCTATCTTTCGAAAAAAATCAACCTCACCAACATTTTCAAGTAAGATTTGCAATATAGCATCCTAGTTTTGTTGTCTCCCTCCCCTAAGATTTTCTCCAGTTAACTATTTTTGAAATTAATTCATTGAGGCTTCAATCCATCCTAGTTGATATACCCAACAACCTTCTTACCAATATTTCTAGTAAGCTTGTGTTTTATTTGGAGAAGATTATTGTTGGAGGATAAGGACGTTCCATTAATCCAAACATCATCCGAAAATTTAGTATCTTTACCATTTCCTATTCTCTTTTTAACTCCCATTTTTAGAACTCCTCTTATTGTAAGAAGATTATTCTAGAAAATAGAACCATAAGGAAGATCCTCTAAACTAAGAAAACAACCATGTTCCTTGTTTCTCTGATATTTATCTCTTAGGATTTTAGCCCAATCTTTAGCACCTTCTAAAAGGTACCACCCCATTTTAGCAATGAGAGATTTGTTAAAAAGATTCAGCCTTCTGATATCTAGACCACCATCCCTTTTCAAAGCACACACCTTATTGCAACCCACTAAGGCCATATTTTTTATCTCCTTAGTGCCAAACCACAAGAACCTCCTTTGGATCTATTCAATTTTATCCACTATGAAAATAGGGATATTAAAGAGGGAAAGGTAGTAGACCGAGATGTTTTGTAAATAAGCTTTAAGCAATTGAAACTTCCCTACTTGAATTAAGAGTTTCCTTTCTACCCCACCAAATTTTTGTGGATCCTTTCCAAGATATAATTCCAATAATTGTTGCTTGGTTTCTTAGAGATAAGAGGAAGACCAAGGTAAGAAGTAGGGATATCAGCATCATGGAAGCCAAGAATGCACATCACCCTATCTTTAATAATCTGATCAGAATTAAAGAAGTATATATTAATTTTATTGTAATTAATATTTTTTCCTGAAACCTTCTCATAATCATTGAGGATGGATTTCCAGTGACCAGATTCAACAACTGAGGGTTCACCCAAAAGAATAGTTTCCTCCACAAACTATTGATGAGAAGCTGAAGGAAGAGAGGAAGCAACCTTGAACACTTTTAGCAACTTTATATCCAAAAGATTTTGAATGATTCTTCCAAGAACCTCTACCACAACTATAAAGAGGTAGGGGGAGAGGGGATCCCCTTGTCTTAATCCCTAACCACAAGATAAAAACCCCTTAGGAACACCATTCACTAGAACAAAACATTTAGGGGTGGTGACACAAGAGGTGATTAATTTGAGAAACCTTCCATTGAACCTAAAAATTTTAAGGACGGTTATAAGAAAGGGCTACGCCACCCTATCATAGGCTTTTGAAATGTCTAGTTTCATCAGCATCCCTAATTTCCTGTTGAGCTCCATAGAGTGGAAAACCTCATGGGTATATATAGTTTTATCCAATATATATGCATCACTTGAACAAACCCTTTCTCGTTTTTAGCAATCAACTTGTTCAAAACCCCCTTTAATCTGTTCATAGTATTCTTTGAAAATATATTATAAGTGGTATTGTAGAGGCTTATAGGTCTGAAATATTGCATGGAGGAAGCTTCTTTTTTTTTAGGGATGAGAGCAATAAATATGGAATTGAGTTTATTTAAAAGTCTACTTCATCAAAAGAAATCATGAGCTGCATTTAAGAGATCCTCAAAAGTAATATCCCAAAAATTCTTGGAAAAAAGGTAAGAGGAAACCCATCTAGCCCTAGGTATTTGTAATCCCCAAAAGAGAATACAATAGATTTGACTTCCTGAAGGGAAACAACTTTAGTCAAATCCTTGAGATCTTTCTTAGATATAACTTGGGGGATCACCTATAGGAGGTGTTCAAGCTCATCAAGGTTAGCCAAAAAATCCTTCTAAAAAATTTAGAAGAAATAAATAGCCCTCTAGAAATTTCCTCTTCTAATTTAATGATAGAACCATATTCTTTTATTAGATATTCAATCATGTTTCTGCTTCTATGTTTCATGGTAGATTGGTGAAAAATTGGTGTTTTGTCACCTTCAAACAACCATTGAACCCTAGTTTTTTGCTTCTAGAAAATGTCTTCTTTCTTATTGACTTTAAACCATTGAGCCCTTAGATCTCATTCCTTATTGAAAGTGGCCTCATCAACAACTCCTTTCTCCATCAATATTTTCACCTCTTTTATATTGTCTCCAATAGATTTCTTAATGTGAAAGATGTTCCAAAAGAGAAAGTGTTCCATCCTTTGACTCTTTCCTTGAATTTCATTATTTTATTAGCTAAGTGGTAAATTGGGGTTCTAGCACAAGGCTCATTCCACCATCTATCCACAAGAGATTTAAAGTTAGGGTGGTGATTCCACATAATTCGTATCTACAAGGGAACGGTCCCTTGGCAATATTATCCTCCCAATAAAGAAGAAGAGCATTATGGTTCAAACCTGATCTATCAATAGAAAATAAGGCAAGGGCTAGAAGGATGTTCCAATTTGATGAAATAAGAAAATTTTCAAGTTTGACTTGGATAAGGTGGTTTCCTTGATTCCTATTAGACCATGTAAAAAATTTTACAATCAAGGGAACATCAATGAGGCTCACACAGTTAAGAAACCTAGCCAAATCAATCTTGCTATCAGAAAAATCCTCTAGGACACCTTTTTGTTCTGAATGGAATAGTGGGAAGTTAAATTCCCCTCCAAGAATCCAAGAATCCTCTTTGTTGCTACTAATTTGGTTTTCTAATAAATCCCATAGTTCAAGTCTATCAAGACGAGAATTTGGGCCATAAATAATTATCAAATTCCATTTCTCTGAGGTTATAAGATCTTCAAAATTGACCATCAAGTAGTTCTTACTAGAAAACCCCATAGAACCCTTTAATCTAGCAGGTTTCCATCAAGTAGCTATAACCCCCTGAAGTTCCATAAGCATCTCTAACAACACAACTGAAACTGGGCCAAAAAATGCTTAACACCTAGTTGTCGCCCATAAAAGGATATAAAAGTCACGACAAATCCTAACCTAGGAATTGGACATTCCAACAGGTGACTAACATCTTCTCATGGTTGTCCATTTACTTGTCAAACTAGGGAACATATACTTGAAATGGAGCGGCACTGTATGTGCACTAAGAACTGATTTTAGCCACAACCTATTCAAAGTAAATGCTTCAAAGGAATTCTAACTCTGAAGCAGGAACATGAAACAAAGTCTTACTAACTTAAGCATCACTTAACTAAAGCAAGAATCACAATAACCATTATTGGGAAAACAAACCATGAACTAGCCTTATGCTGCAGGAACAGACACAGGTATGGATTCCTTATGCTATAGGAATAGTTTAAGACTAAGTTTGCATGAAAACTTACTGGAATGAAATTCTAATAGATAAACAACAGAAAGCAAACAACTAACTATGGATACTTACTAAGTGGGCCCTCTTAGCAAGCATCAACCAACTTAAACAAGAGCTGAACTCAAAACGTCATTGGCTTTTTATTCATGAACTCGAAATCACATACATGACTGTTCTGCTTGTAAGAAAACTTAATACAAAGCTCTATTTTTCATTATAATAGTAAACTCACTACACTCTATTCTATCTCTACTCTCTAGTCTAATCTCTTCTCTATCATCTCGTTCACTCACGTAGGAGGACCATTTATTTAAAGAGAAACGGCTAACTAACTAACTAACTAATTATCAGAAAAAGATGCGGATGTAGATGCTTCCTAATTCTAAGGAACAGATTTCCATAAATGAAAGTGTATCCATCCAACTGATTCAGAAAGAATCCAGCGCTCCACTCCTCCTAGATTGACGACCATTTAGATCTCCTCCCAATGACTCGGGAAAAGTGTCTTCGCACAGGCAAAGCGTCTTTGCACGAACAACATGCTTGGTATCGTGATGAAATGATATTCACTTCAAAACTGAGGTTCGCTGCGCATTGACTTGTTCATACTATCTTCAACAACCTGCGGGACATATACAATAAAAGGCGAAAGAAAGCATAACAACACGATACTTATAATTAATCACACAAATTAAATTTATCTCATTTATCCAAAAACTACACGTATCATATCAGTCAACTAGGAGGTTAAACAGGGCCATGAATATAGTCATATGGAGATATTAAGCTGTAGGATTATAGGAATGCATTGTCACATAATACTACCCATTAACATAAAAAGTTTATAACCACAAATTTTAAAACAACCATTATAAAGAGTAAAGGTATTCAAAAATACATCATGACACTTAAATAATGAGCATATATTAGGCTGATCATTTGCCCCCTACTTATGCCAATGCTACTCCTCCAGCATTAACCTTCCTGGTTGTTTCCCTGAAATCAGTAATAGTAGTATGGCCTTGCATTGCAGTCCCAAACTTGTAGTAAAAGACTTTGTTTTTCTACAACCTTTCATACCTGTGAGCTTCATTAGTTTCATCAATATTTGTGGCCTAATAAGGGTACAATGGCCACAATAAAATAGGGGGATGAAATGTCAATGGAAACCACAGTTCAAAACTCTATTGAAGACCTAGTTGGATATATCTTTCTGCCCTTCTGATGGCTACTGTAAAATTTAGGGGGCTATGGGGTTTAGACTTGTTTAGACCAACCACTAACCTATCCCATCTTGCTTGTATCCTGGTAGAGGAGAGCTTCCAAAATGAATATGGTTGACCTTTAAACTCATCATATACTTGCCTCCTAAGATCAAATATTTTTATCCTTGCTACAGGATCATAAAATCCATATGCAACTATGAGCCAAGCTTGTAGAATAGTTCAAGGATCTGAACTTTCAGGTCTCAAGGGGATAGGCTCTTTTCTTTCAACTTCCTCATATTCTTCTAATTGTCTTCCATAGTTAATTTCATTTGCTGCCCAAGACATAAGTGACCTCAAATGAATGTCACCTATGTAAAGGAGTGGATTCCACTCTATTTCTATAGGAATGATCAAACCATGCATGTAAAATTCACACAATGAATTCCTCAACCAATCTGGTGCTACCTGGTATGCATCATAGAATTCTTTGGATGTATGAATGTCGGGGTCTAGATTCTTGGAAATCCTTATTAATTGAAACCAAAGAAACCGTTCTTTTAGGAACATGGCATACACTCTTGGTGGTGGTCTGCATTCCATTATTTTTTCGGCCACCTTCATCATCTCATTCATCTTTTCCTTCATTTCTTCAATTTCCTGCTTTTTCCTTTCAATCTCTTTTTTCCATTTCTTCCTCTCTTCTTCCCACAGACTCTGTTGAAATTCAGTTCTAGCCAAATAGCGAAAGCTCAGAGTCAGGGGTGTGACAGGTCTCCAAGTTATCCTAAGATATTCTAGATACTCTATCAATAATGTCCTTTTATAAAGAACCAACGCCCAACATGATTCAGAGGGCAATGGTGCTTCATTGAAGGTTTCAGTTTGTTCAAATTATTCCTCTTCTTGTTGTAGTGCAGACTCTTATTTCTGCCTAGGAAGAGACTAAGCTTCCTTGGAAATTTTCTCAATTGCATCAACCAAGCCATCAAGACTTGGCATTCTCTTTTTATTATTGCCATCATGTTTTACCTCCCCAACCTTCATTCTCTCATTTTGTAGTTCTTTAGGAATATCAGTTGAATTTTGTGGAATATTCTCGGGTATACCCTGGGAATCATTGTCTGACTTCCTCTGATTTTTTAGAAATAACTATAATTTTTGGTTCTCTGGAGGTTGAAGTGACTTTACTTCATTTTCTTGGTGAAATCCTTGTTGGAAATGTAACAGGTGTATGAGGTTATTTTGCAGATTTTCTCTTTTTATTCTATCTAGAAGATTCAGACTCGGCAGGAGAAGGAGATGGGGAAGTAGTAATGGTAATAGGAGTTGTTGTAGGAAAAGACTGAGAAGAGCATTTTTTCTTTTGAATGCTAGGGCTTGATTTAGGGGTTCACTCGGTCCTAGATGACTCTCCTTCTTTTGTTTTCCCCTTTTCTTTCCTAATGGAAGATCTTGTTTGCACCTGAGTAGGGGGCTCAGTTATGGAGGTTGCAGGACTAGGTGCTGGAGGAGCAGATGATTCTTTCCCAGCCTCACTACTTGTGGTTTCTATTCTCATTTTTCTTTTCTTGGGCTATGCAGGGAGTGCCCTAGAAGGTTGCGGAGGTTGCAAACCCTTTTGGGAAATAAATTCATGCCATGAGAGTGGTGATACGTCTCTTAGTGAACGCTCAATCAAAAGTTTAATAAGGCCATGATGGGTGACAAAATTATCTTTGCCTTTCTGGGTTTCACAGGCACTATGCTCCAAAAGATTCAACAAAAAATTTGGGACATTCATAGCTAATCCATGCCTCATATGACTTAAGAGCTTAAAATGGTAAGAATGTAGATAAGAGAAGCGTCCTTCACAAGTTAAGTACCTGATTATAAAGGATGCATATTCTGAATATGGGTAAGGTAGCGACACTCGCTTGCATCCCTGCTTCGAAACCTCCAAAGGTCCATCAGTTGGCAATGTGAATTTTGCCCTAGTAGAGATGGCATCCCTTCCTGAAGGAAAGTTTTCTCCAGCTACAAGAAGCCTTGTTACTTCAACTATTCATTCCTCTGTCACTGCTACCATTAAACCCCGTACCACAGCTTCTCCTTTAGAAAGTATTCTTAAAAACTCACCTGCAGCCTCTTCATTAAAGGAATTTATCCTTACAAAGTAGTTCAACCACCCACAATTACTAAATGCCTGAACCATTTAAGCATCCTGTGTCAAAACTTCATGAGCCGCTGGCTCATGTCTTACCAGCTGACCACCCATCTTCAATAACCGATTCTTCAAGAAAACCCTGAAACTTAACCTCTTCTGAGAATTTGAAAAACACCTTTTTCCTGCTCTCTTTCTTCCCTTTTTGGTTTGTTTGCCTTTCTTTTCACCAGAAATGATATAAAAGACAATTGCATGCAATGATTTTTTTTAAACACTACCTAATTAAGTAGTTAACTTGCTGATAAGGAAAAAGCATGCATTCACTCGCATTCATTCTTGGAAAGTACAATTAAAAATTATTTTTATCAAACGTGGTGCTGGCAAAAGAACAAGGTTTGAAACAAACAATCCCCGCCCCCTACTTAAGATTTGACATGTGTCCTGACATGTGTGAAAGGATAGGCAAAGGATGAGCAGTAATGACTGATAGACACTTGTAATAAATGAATAAATAAAACAATTGAATGATGTGACAAACAAAAAGAATTCGCGTACCTTGTATTAAATGCTCGCGGATGTTGGAAGATATCACAGCACAACCGGAAATGACTGCTTGGAAAAGAGATCATGAATGGTGGTGGTACGGTAAAATGGGTGACATGGATGGGTGATGTAGACAAGAAAGGTGAAATGATGGATTGTGATGGATGGTGATGGAGAAAGTGGTTTTCGTGAAAAGAAAACCTTTATTATGGACGTTTAACATAATTTCAAAGAGATGCTGCAAGAAGACAGCTGAAGCCCTTTGTTGCATGAAGATTACTGACCATAGGGGAAACAAACTGCTGCATGAATTCTGCTTTTGAAGCCAGCTTATGGTACAACTGAAGATGGTGCCCATTAACCAACAGTTTGAAGCGGACATGATCAATTGTTGCTAACTGTACCGAACCATTATCAAATACATTTTCAATTTCATATGGACCAAGCCACCTTGTTGTAAGCTTACCTTGATTCTCTTTATACCTAGAGTTGTAAAGTAGGGCCCAATCACCAATGGAGAAATGCTTTGTGCAGATATTGTGGTCATGCCATTTTTTCCTTTGTTGTTGTATCGTTTATGTATGCTGCAGGGCAGCCTTCTACATCTCATCTAATGCATTCAACTAGAGGAGGCATTCCTTTTGAGCTTCAGAAAGATCAATATGCAATTGAAGAGCATTCCTTAAAGTCTTATGTTCAAACTCAATTGGCAACATGGCAGTTTTTCCATAAAGTAACTCAAAAGGGGTAAACCCTGTAGTTGTTTTCCATGTTGTTCTATAAGCCCAGACTGCTTCTGGAAGATGACTACTCCAGTCTTTCTTGTGTAATTGGACTGTTTTTCTAAGGATGGCCTCCAGTTCTCTGTTAGTTACCTCTGCTTGACCATTGGCTTGAGGGTGATAACGACTTGATTTCCTGTGCTTGATCTTATAGTCATTCATTAATGCAGTGATCAGGTTTGAAGTGAATTGAGCTCCCTGATCTGTAACAATTTCTCTCAGTACTCCAAATGTGGTGAAGATTTATTCATAAAGGAACTCAGCAACCTTGTTGTCTCGTGCATGTGTCATTTCTTTCACTTCCACCCTTTTTGTCACATAATCAGTGCAAACTAAAATGTATGACTTTCCATTGGATGGAGGGTCAATAGGCCCAACAAAATCCATACCCCATTTGTCAAAGGGAGTAACCACCACTTGGGGATGCAGAGGCATTTCATCAGACTTCGTTGGTCTCCCCATTCTTTGACATCTGTCACATTTCCTTGTGTAGGCTACAACATCCTTGTTTAATTTGGGCCAATAATATCCTATATTAAGCACTTTCATTGATGTTCTTTTAGATGCAAAGTGCCCACCACATGGCTCATCATGACAAGCATGCAGAATGTCATATGTCTCATCTTCTCTAACACACCTTCGCATGACTTGGTTAGGCCCTGTATAAAACAAACAGTCTGCAATCCATGAAAAGTTAAAACTTTTCTCAATCAACAGCCTCCTATCCTTTGGTGAGAAGTGAGCTAGTATTTTGCTGTCTGCTAAGTAATTTACATTATCTACATACCATGGAGTTCTAGCAGCAATAAAAACAAGATGTTCATTAGGAAAGCTATCATCAATTATGTCAGATGTGGTAGGTGTAGCTATTTGAAGTCTTGATAAGAAATCAGCCATCACATTTTCCTTGTCTGGCTTGTCAATAACTATGATATCAAATTCCTACAACAATAGTAGCCACCTTGCTAATCTACCAGATATGGCAGGCTTATTCATAAGGTACCTTATTGCGGCATGGTCTGTATGAACAAATATTTGGTAACCAGTGACATAATGTCAAAACTTGTTCAGAGCATACACAACTGCTAGCAATTCTTTTTCTATGACAGTATAGTTCAATTCTGGTCTTTGAAAATTATTGCTGATGAAATAAATGACATGCTCTATGGAATTCTCTTTATGTCCTAACACTACCCCTATGGCATAATCAAAAGTATCAATGTGTTTATAAAAGGGTAGACTCCACTTTGGTCCTTGAAGAACAGGTGCTTTAGTAAGTAAGTCCTTAAGCTGCAGGAAAGATTTGTCATAGGCCTCAGTCCAATGAAAATTTGAATCCTTAGTCAATAAGGCATACAATGGACTGGCTATTTTGCTGAAATCTTTGATGAACCTTCTATAATAGCCAGCATGTCCTAAGAAGCTTCTAACATCCTTTTGTTTCATAGGTGGTGGGAAGGTTAGAATAACTTCTATTTTTGCAGGGTCAACCTGAATTCCAGCTGGAGAGATATGATGGCCTAAAACAATTCCCTCTTGCATCATCATAAAACACTTCTCACTATTTAAAGACAAATTATGCTCCTTACATCTTTTCAAAACTTTCTCCAAATTTGATAATGATTCTTCATAAGTTACTCCATAAGTGGTGAAGTCATCCATGTAGATCTCCATAGAATCATGAGAAATGTCAGCAAAAATACTAATCACCGCCCTTTGAAATGTTGCAGGGGTGTTACACAGGCCAAAAGGTAGGACACAGTAAGCAAAAGTCCCCCATGGACAAGTAAAGGTTGTTTTATCCTGATCCCCAAGGGCAATTTTAATTTGATTATACCCACTATAGCCATCTAAAAATGAGAAATACTTTTTACTAGACAATGAGTCTAATACTTGATCAACAAATGGCAATGGAAAGTGATCCTTTTTAGTTGCAGTATTCAGCTCCCTGTAATCTACACAAACACGCCACTTCCCACCTTTTTTTAGAACAAACACCACTGGAGATACCCATTGACTGTCTGAAATAGGGTAGATGAAACCAGCATCAAGCAATTTTTGGAGCTCATTTTTAACTATTTCCCTGAGTGTTGGGTTTATCCTTCGTTGAGGCTGCCTAACAGGTGAACAATCTTCCTTAATATAGATCCTATGAGTACAAAGCTGAGGATCTATTCCCTTCATATCCCCATAGTCCCATGCAAAAGCTTTGTGTTGATCTTGTAGCATTGTGATCAGGGAAGTTTGTTGAGCTTTAGGTAGCTAATTGTTGATATTCAGATAATGGCCTGGAGACAGCTCAATTTGTTTGGTGAGATCATTCATGGTATCAACTAGCAAAGGTGGTGTCTGTATTTCTTGTGGAAGCAAATATTGATAAACTGCAGGGATTTTAAATGGCAGCCTCTCTGGACTCAGTTGCTGTAGGAAAGATTGTTGAGGACAATTATTGGGTTCGGATGAGTTACTCATATCAGAATTTGACTGGAAAATTTGGAAAAGCAAGTCATCTTCACTCTAAAGTTGGGAAAATGGATTAGTTTGCAGCATCATTAACTGGGCCAATGAGTTGACATCTTCTTTTTCTTCTCCTAATTCTGGCCAAATTGGTTTAGACAAGTCTGGTTGAGGCTAGGCATGCAGGTATAAAGCCAATTTCTTTGTTGACTGACCATCAAATATTGTCATGTCTCCAGAATGGCATCCTATAAAGGCATCAGCTGTGGCTAACCATGGTCTACCTAGGATGATAGGATATCCCCCCAAAGTTGTTTTAGTGGACAAAATGGTAAAATTAGTGGGGTATTCCCATGATTCAAGATTGACAATTATACCTTCCACTAGGTCGTCAGGTGTTACAGTGGAACTGTCAGCAAGCTGCAGGATGGTGGGTGTAGACCTAATGGTTAGGATATTCAAATACTCCATAGTATGCTTGGTCATTACATTAATGGCTGCACCTAGGTCAATCAAAACATTCTTTACCATCTAACCATTAATATTGACTTGTACCACAGGACTTCCAAGGTCAGCATATTTTGGCATGACTACCTTCCCTAACATAATATCTGTCAATTTTTCAAGAACATGGATAGTTTCAGGATCCTTTTTCTTTCTTCTAGGTTTCTTCAAACAGACCTCCTTAATGGCTTTTTCATAAATTGGGACATCTTTTATAGCTTGAAAGAGGGGAATTTGGATATGTACATTCTTTAGCTGATCCAAAATATCAAAGGTAGGCTCTTCCATGGACTTGGGTGTAGTGTCTTGCAATTTCTGAGGAAAAGGTGGTTTTACTAGATACTATAGGATAGGCTCCTTAGAGGTATTTTTTGATATAGGTATTTGTTCTGCAGGACCAGTCAATTTTTCAGTAGAGGGAGGATCTTGTATTTCAGTAATTACTAGTGGCTATGGAGTAGGTAAGGTGGTTCTAGACCTAAGATGGATATCATTAATATTCAGGGCATAGGCTGGATACTGATTAGCTTCTACAAAATACATAGGTTGTTGTTGCTGCTGCTTATTATTAAGATTTGGTAATGGCTAAGCAGGCATAGGCATTGGTTTTGGAGGGCTAGTATTTGCAGGAGATCCAATAGGAGGTGGCATAAGAGCCGAAGGTTGTGGCTGCTGTGGCTGCAGGAATCCAAGGGATTGGTTCTACCATTGTTGAGAACTTCTCCACTGAGGATTTTGCTGCCAGTTACCTTGGGGTGGAGCCCATTGTCCTTGTGGATGCTACCAACCTCCTTGAGGAGATTGCCATTGTGGCTGAGAGGTATTCCACGATGGTGATGGGCTATATGTAGGTTGCCATTGGTTACTATAATTAGAGTAAGGATTACCAAAAGTTAGAGGGTCTTGAGGCATACCTTGTCTTTGAGCCCATGGACGCCTTTGTGCAACGTAGAATACTTGGTCATCATCACCCTCTACTGCCTTAAAGTCAGTAGGTAACTGCTTAGCCTCCATATTAGCCACCATCTTACATCTGTAGTCTCGCTTCTTTTGTTGATAATGTGGATAGAACTCGGCCAAGATTGCTTCAGCTTCCTCGTATTTCTTTTGAGCTTGCATAGTATCCAACTATGTAGCCATATTATTTATGATATCATGCTTGAAATTAGACAGCAAATTTTAAATCTCCATCCGTGAAACTCCATTATTAGAAGATTTTCCCATTGTGGCTTGATGAACTCTTCCCTTTTTGACACTTGCTCGAGAGTAATTGCAGCATATGCCCTTAATATCATCCCAAGGCACTTGGGTTATATCTCCTCCTCCCATTAGATCCAGAGCATCAATACAGGAATCATTGATTCCCCTTAGAAAAAGTAATTTCTAAGATTCTTCATTGAGATTATGGTCAGAATTCTTCTTCAAGGAAAACAAAAACCTTGAGACATAGTCTTCCAAGCTTTCATCCTCCTTCTGCTGAATTCAGAATATATCATCACTCTTATTACCACTCTTGCAATATTCCTTATATTTCTCAAGAAACTTAGTTTGCATGAGTGCCCAACTATCAACAACATTCCTCCCCAAACTCATGAACCATCTTAAAGCACCCTCCTTCAAAGTAGTAGGAAACAACTTCAGCTTATGAGCATTTGTGGTATAATCATAACTTCGATAGAGGATGTCGAACTCAAACAAGAAAGTGTTTGGGTCCTCAGTAACTAGTCCATAGAACTTGGGAAGTAATGAAGAAGGAATATCTTTGAGGTTATCATTATCTTGTTGGGAAATAATAGGGAATTCAAAAATAGGAGGTCGATTAGGTGGATTTTGTGCCATATCTACTTGATGAAGTATCAGAGCAAATGGATTTTCTTAGGGTTCTTCTTCAGCAAGGTCAAAGGGAAATTCAGCAAGTGGATTGATATCTCGGTTTCCTTCTTCCTCAAATAGATTATAAGCTAGTTCAAAATCATTATCAGTGAAGGAAGGGTTTGGTAAGAATCTCCCTAGAACGTCTCTTCTTCTATGCATGTAACGGACTCAACTGAAAATTGAAGGTTTTGAAAATTTCTGAGTAAATACACTAAACTACTACTAACAATGACTATGACAGGTTCTTAGCTTGACACTATCCCTGGAAGTGGCACCAAAAAAGGCTATCGCCCATAAAAGGATATAAAAGTCATGAAAAATCCTAACCTTGGAATTAGACATTCCAATAGGTGACTAACATGTTCTCATGGTTGTTCATTTACTTGTCAAACCAAGGAATGTATACTTGAAATGGAGCGGCACTGTATGTGCACTAAGAACTGATTTTAGCCACAACCTATTCAAAATAAATGTTTGAAAGGAATTCTAACTTTGAAGCAAGAACATGAAACAAAGTCTTACTAACTTAAGCATCACTTAACTAAAGCAAGAATCACAATAACCATTATTGGGAAAACAAACCATGAACTGGCCTTATGTTGCAAGAACAGACACAGGGATGGATTCCTTATGCTACAGGAATAGTTTAAGATTGAGTTTGCATCAAAACTTACTGGAATAAAATTCTAACAGATAAACAATAGAAAGCAAACAGCTAACAATAGATACTTACTAAGTGGCCCCCTTAGCAAGCATCAACCAACTTAAACAAGAGCTGAACTCAAAACGTCATTGGATTTTTATTCATGAACTCGAAATCACATACATGACTATTCTGCTTGTAAGAAAACTTAATACAAAGCTCTATTTTTCGTTATAACAGTAAACTCACTACACTCTGTTCTATCTCTACTCTCTAGTCTAATCTCTTCTCTATCATCTCATTCACTCACGTAGGAGGAACATTTATTTAAAGAGAAACAGCTAACTAACTAACTAATTATCAGAGAAAGATGCGGACGTAGATGCGGACGTAGATGCTTCCTCCTAGATTGATGACCATTTAGATCTCCTCCCGATGACCTGGGAAGAGCGTCTTCACACGTACAACATGCTTGGTGTCGTGATGAAATGATCTTCACTTCAGAACTGAGGTTCGTTGCGCATTGACTTGTTCATACTATCTTCAACAACCTACAGGACATATAGCATAAAAGGCGAAAGAAAGCATAACAACACAATACTTATCATTAATCATACACATTAAATTTATCTCATTTATCCAGAAACTACACGTATCATATCAGTTAACTGGGAGGTTAAACAGGGCCATGAATATAGTCATATGGAGATATAAAGTTGCGGGATTATAGGAATGCATTGTCACAGAATACTACCCATTAACATAAAAAATTTATAACCACAGAGTTTCAAACAACCATTAGAAAGAGTAAAGGTATTCAAAAATACATCATGACACTTAAATAATGAGCATATTTTAGGCTCATCAACACCTTTGTCAAAAGTATCCTTTTTTTTTTAGTTTCTTGGATCAATAAGATATTCGGTTTAACATAATCCAAAAAAATCTTAACCAAATGATTTTATAGGGACTGTTTAGGCCCCTAATATTCAAAGAGATCATCTTCATGAGTAAAACAACAAGAAAAATAACACCACCTTGATGCTACAAAATGAGGAAGACCTCTTCCCCTTACTTCATTTTTGACTTAGTTCCTAAAATTGAGTGTAGAGTATTTTTCTTACCTAAAGCTACATCTCTAAAATATCTTTATTTCTGGAGTCCTTTTGAGATGGCTTTCCAGTTTTTTCCCTACCCCCACATCAAGTTTCGTTTTCTTTCTGATTTCGAGTTAATTTGTGTCCAATCTTCATCAGTTGCCCCATCAATAGGAGAGAAAGAAAAGCCCAAATAAGACATAGGATCCCTAATTTTTTTATTTTTGTTTGAAGGTAGGTATTGATTTTCATCATTTAACTATTTCTCTTGGGTAGAATCAGGAGGGAGAGAAACCATTCCCAATCCTTTTTTAGAATCGATCTCACCCTCCTCAAGAACTTCTGATTTATCTTCAGATTGATAGATAGTTTTTCTTTATAAAACTAACAAAGCTTCCAACTAATTATCCTCGATGAGTTTGGAACCTAAACAATTCTCACTCTCTTGCCTTTCCTCCCCCTTCTCCTTTTGAGAATTCTCTTCAAAACATTATTTGAAATCATAGGAGGAGTCAACAATTTCTCCCTTCCTAGTAGGATAATTAGATGACATAACCATATCTTCCTTTAGAATAAAATTAACTTTATTCCCAAAGGAAGTAGTCATATCTTCCTTTCCTTCATTAACTTCCTTACTATTCTCCACTATTTAAGTGTCTGAAACTAACTCTTTTGCCTCCACAGGATGAACCTTGTGAGGGGTAGTATTGAGAAGGTTCTAATGGACATTCCCAATCATAGACATATTGTTGATTAAAGGAGAGGAGTTAATATTTGTACCCACCTTCCCACTAATAGAATTTTGGATCCTCATATTGCAAGTATCTTGGAAATGGCCAAATTTCTTACAAATTTGATAGTAAGCTTTAGCATTTTCATATTCCAAAGGTTGAATCCATTTTCCAAATGTTGACTTGAAGCCTTGAGTTGAGTATTAACCACCACATTAACATTGATTCTTGTAAAAAAAATATAGCCTTGAGTTGAGTTACCTTTTCTACTACAAAAGGATACCAAAGGAATCAACAATCCCCTTAAAAATACCACTATTCCATAATCCAAAGGAAGGACCGAGAGGCAAAACCAAGTGGGGGGAACCATTCCAAGATCAGAAGATGGATCAAAAAAAGGCTTCCATTTACAAAGAGACAAAAATTTTAAAACCAATATCAAAAGCCCAAGGCCCACCTGTAAGCACCTTAATCAGATCTTCATACAAGAAAAAGATAAAGAGGAACAAGCCTTTAGCCATAACACTAATGGCAACACTGCCTTTAAGATTCCAAACTGAGTCATCCCATTTCCTCACCTGGTCAATATTCAAATGGTACTCCAGGGAATTTCCAACCAAAGATAGCTTCAGATCCTCAATTGCTTCATTCATTAGCTCATCAAGAACTTCCACTTCTAAACCATCAAATCAGCAGTAGGAAAACTTTATACTCTGATTTTTCATAGTTGGTGGATGTCTACCAACTAATTTATCCACAAACGAAATAGGATCCTCTTCAAAGAAAGAATCCAAGACATAGGAAGGAGACAACGGGGACTTGCCAGGGGTACAGTACGCAACCCCTGTATATGAAGAGGCATCCAACCCTATGTTGTACCAAATCAAGGATCAACATTTTTGGATGGGGAAGCACACTTGGGCCCCCACCAAATTGGCTCATCTGTCAAACCCTAGGAAGCTCAGAGATTTTTTTGAATTGTAGAGTGCACTGTAAATAGAAATTTATTTATTATTACACTTTTTGATTGCTGTTGTTTATGTTGATGAAATTATTTTTGGCATAAGAAATGATGCTATGTGTAAATATTTCTGAGATGCAATGCAGAATGAATTGAAATGTCAATTCTTACCTTGTATAATTTTAACACCTAAGATCTTTTTTTAATGGAAGAAAACAAAACACATTGGTTACAAGTGGTTATCTAAAAAGAAATTTAGAGAATATGGTTGGTTAGATAAGTACAAACCTAGACTAGTGGCCATGGACTACTCCTAAAGAGAGGGAGTTTAATTTTTATTTTTTTCTCTTGTTGTTAAGTTATCTTATATTATATTACTTTTATATATTTTTATATATTTTGATTTTGATATTAAGAAAATGAATGTTAAAACTACATTCTTAAATGGAGACCTTGAGGAGGAGATTTATATGGGCAATCTTGGAAATTTTATTGGGAAATGGAACATTTAGTTTGGACATTGAAATGGTCATTTTATGGTCTAAAATAATCACTAAGGATGTGGTACAATGATTTTTGGATCTTCTCATTGAATTTTTCTTTTTCTAAAATAGTGAGGAAAATCATTGTGTTTAAGTTAATGTTATTGATGATCATATTCTAATCATTGTCTTGTATGCGGATGATATGTTATTTATTAATAATAAGGTGATGATAAGGGAGGTCAAAGCTCAAATTTTTGGCACATTTGGCATGAGGACTTAGAGATTAAGAATTATATTCTTGGGATGGAAATTAATATGGATCAACCAAATAGAAATATTTGGTTGAGTCAAAGTAAATATGGAGATACCATTTCATGGTAGTTTTGGTATGCTTGACTATAAACTAGCGAGTATTCATTTTCATGTTGTACTAAGCTTATTTTAGACATGTGTCCTAAAATGTGATCATTTTGATAAAGCTTATAATGTTCCTTATGCTATTTTTGGTAGTTTGATGTGTGTAATGGTTTGTGCTAGACTAGATATACCAAAGTAGTGGGATCTTTTAGTAGATTTATGTCTAACCCTAGTTGAGAGAATTGTAATTTTTTAAAGAAAGTATTTATATATTTTCATATAATTTTAATGGCTATTTATGTTATCATGTTATTGATGATGTGGACAAGTCATTAGAAAATATAGGGATTTTTTGATGTAAACTAGGTAGGTAACTTAGATAGTCAAAATTTTGCTAGTGGATATGTCTTTTCTCTATTTAGAAATATAGTGAGTTTGATGAAAAGGAATCCCATGGTTTCTTCCACCACCAAAGTAGAATATATGGTTCATACACATGTCTCTAAGAAGGTGGTTTTGTTATAGATAATTTGTATAGGAATTACTTTTCATTACAGAGTTACTAAAATTGGATCTGACAATCAAAGTGTTATTTATTTGGCTATTAATATCACATATCATTCTCATACCAAGCATGTTGATATTCAATATCACTCACACAAAAAATGGTTGAGAATAGTATGGTTTTATTAAAGAATGTTGACACTTTGGATAATGTTATAGATTTATTTATGAATCAAATGACCATGGATAAGTTTTCCTTATGCAAAAGGGCCTTGGGCCTATATTTATTTACTTTATTGTATTGGTATTTCCTATTAGTGTATTTACAATGTATAAATTTAAGTTAGAGAAAGTTAGGATTAATTTATCATTATCCTTGAAATAACATGTATATTTTATATGTATCTCCAAGACTCTTAGTTATACATTAGTTATTATATGTGTTCATGAAGAAGGTGGAGTTGGTAATGTTATATATGAAGCTATTTTTAAAAAAATTATCAATTTGGGTGTGAGAATTGAGTAGTGGATCATCTTACATGTTGGTGAGCCTCATATGAGTTGGGGGATAATTTTGGATTCCTACCTCATGATATGGTAGGGTATGGATGGATTTTAAGGGTCAAAGGTGCCATCTATGATTGATACAATTATTAATTTTGTTGTTTGTGGCTCATTACAAATTATTTTTACTATTCTTGAAATATCCTCTTCATTTTGTACATGGAATATTTTCATGTTAACATGGTTTGACATTATATTATTTTGAGAAAATATTTATGATGTTTCTCTCACATTTATATATAAATTGGAGGCATAAGATAGTAGTTTCATTTTTTAATTTTACAATTACATAAGTTGTGCTTGTGTATTGTTAGAAAAAATAGAGTATTAGTGTATTGGATGTATCTCTTTTTTGAATACTAATACATATTTTTTCCTTTTATTGTGTGATTTTTTATTCAAAGGATATTTCACATTAATTTTGTGTTCATATGGGTTGTTAACTTTATTCAATTATATAATCATCATATGGTAATCCTTGGATAAACAATTACATTTTAAATTTACATACACTTGTAAGATATTTCATTGAAATAGTTTCAACCTATTCCTCAATATTGTGTATCAAAGCTAGAAAATTTGCATAGGTAGGAATGGATTTCTATTAAGTATTTAACATTTTCTTCTGCAGTAGAAGATTTTTTATTGTGTGGTTTTAAAAATCTATGGAAAGGACTAAAAAAATGGCTCTAATTCTTGTGTGGATATTCATAAATTTAATAGTATCAATTATGAGGCATGAAAGTTAAAGAAATAATATCTGCTTGAAAAAGAGATTAGCAGTTTCTTGTTCTAAAAGAAAATAAGTTATCAAATGTGTTTGATGAAGATTGGTTAAAACTAGACAAGAATACATGAGGAACAATTTGTTATGTATTGTATATTATTTCCTCTTGAATTTTTATGAGGATAATTTAAGTTATGGAAGAGGGTAGGTGATACCTATCAAACCAAAAGTTGTACTAATAAGTTAATATTAAAATATGGTTATAATAATTAAATGAAAGATAGTGATTATGTTGTAAACCATTTAAATGTGTTTAATTTGATTTTCTTCTCATCTCCTTTAAAATAGAAGTACTAATAAAATTGCCTATTTTTGGCTTTGCACCACTATTACTAATGAAAAATTGTATATTTTGAAATTATTGGGTAAATATAAAAGTAAAAAGATGAATTTATCTTCTTCTTCCATGAATAAAGTATCTAAAGATATTTTTCATGCATGAGGAAGGTCTCAAAAAAATGAGGGCCTAAATGGGTTAAGAATAAATATAGATCAAAGTCTAAAGGACATTATAAAACCTCATTGAATAATAGACTAAAATGCTAGAAAAGTGGTAAGAGACTAAATTTGAAGAAGGAATGCATAAATAAGGAAAATAATTTAGATTGCTCCATAGAAAAGTCATCTGAGGATAGTATTAATGGATTTTTATTTATGTTTTCTAGCGCTATTATTAATGATCCTTTCTTATTGGTTCAAGTTGATCCTACCATATAACTCTTCACAAGGAGTGGTTTTATGCATATACAACTAAAATAATGGAGGAGAGGTTTTTATTTGAGACAATAAGGTCATAGGGGAAGTAAGTAGGCATGAATGAATCAATTAGAGCCTAAAACACTAAGAATTCAAACAATTTATGTCATACAAACCTATACTAAATGAAATTCATTTGAAAAGATAATTCAAAATGTTTAATCTAATTAATTGAAAATAATTCAAAGAAATTAAACAATTAGAAAGTGCAAATATTCAATCCCATTGTGGATTGATACATAATTGTGATGTGGATTGCTCAATTGAATGCATAACCCATTTTTCAAAATATTGATATGAGAGGATCACAAAATAGGCTCTAAAATTCTCAATAAATGACTCTAGAATTCTAGAGAGTAAGGATGCTATGAAGATTGTGAATGATTTTCATGTTGATGAAGGCTTGTTTTATAGATTTTAGAAATTTTGATCAACGGTCAAGATTCAATCTGAGCATCAATAGATGAGAGGAAATCAAGGAGGTGAGTATGGATCAAGGAGGATCAATGGTTGAGGATCCATGAGAGCTCAAAATATCACTTATTTCATGGAAATAGGTTAGAGATATTTTGAATTGGAGGGAAGAATTTGAATTTGAATTCAGAATATTCTTTGTGCAAGTTGGAGAGTTGGAGGAATATTATCCAATTAAACAATTATATAAATTATTTAATTGTGAGGATGGGGGAAATTAATATTTTTAATTAAATAATTGGGAATTATTTAATCAAGAGGGATTATAAGTGTGAAAATGATGAATTAATCAAATAACCCTAATTATTTGATTAATAAGGGAATAAAGTGAATTTAACTAAATAATTAGACATTATTTAGTCAAATGGAAGAATTGGGGTGAAAATGAAGAAAATGATGTTTGTATGTGAAATCAAGATGTCTGATATGGTCAGGACATTTTTAGGTGTCTACAAATACTATTAAGAAAATTATTGGTAAAGGAAAGGCAAAGTTGTGTTTCAATGATAAAACATTTAAAACCCTTGATGATGTTTAGAATATTCTAGTACTTGTGAAATTCTTACTTTATGTATCTAGGTTAAATGACTACAATGTGCATGTGACATTTTGTAGGCATGGTTGTAGGTTGGTAATAGGGAACTTGGTCATTGCTAGAAGATCTTGGATCAAGACCTTGTTTAAAATAAATGCCTCCACCTTTTGTAATTCTAACAATGTAACTAGCAATAAAAATTCATGTATATTATGGCACCAACATTTGGGTAACATGGGTGAAAAGGTATTAGAACCATTCTTAGTAAAAAAATAGTTAGTAATTTTTCTTGTTCATCTATTGGTAAAAATGATTTTAGTGAGCACTTTTGTGCTTGAAAAATATAATAGATCTTCATTTATTGATGGAAGTAATAGAGCTAAGATATTAGTAGAAATAATTAATTTGGATGAGTTTGGTCCAATGGATTTCAGTTATATGGTGAAATCTTGTTGTTATGTTACATTCATTGATGATGCTTCTAGATACATAGATTTATTTAATGCGTTCAAACTATGAAGTTTTCACTAAGTTTAAATATCTTAAATTTTTAGCTAAATATAAAAAAATTATATGATAAAAGTGTTGATATATAATAAAGGTTTTGATGTTTCTCTAGGGAATTTGATAAATTCTAGAAGCATGCAGGTATTGTTTCAAAAAATACCACATCTTACACTTCCCAAAACAATGTGGTCATAAAATAAATAAATAAAATATTAATAGTAACAAATATATGTATGATTCGTATGTAGCTATATCAACACTCTTGGATAGTGTGTGTGTAGTGTGTTGGCAAGAAGGATGGCCAAGTATAGTCTAGAGATTTGTACCCTAGTACTTCTTATGTATTTTTTTTATACCCTAGAGGATATGGTAAGAGAAACAAGCATATGTGATAGGATTCTAGAAGGAATACTTAACACATATTATATTAACAACAAAAGAAAAAATCATACATTTGTTGCACACATATATGTAATCCTTATAACTCCTTTATATTCTATCATAATCATATACAAGGGGAAGGTCTTAATATCTACATATATTATATCTCTTTATACATCTCTATATGTCTTCTACATATTGTTTACATTACATATATACATACATTCCCTTGAAGGGGCATGATTCCTAATTACAACTAATTCCTTTTCTATTCCCCATGGACCTTTTCTGGTAGCCTGCGGTAGGTTCTAACCCTACCCCTAACCTACAAAAATCATCCCACCTTTTAAAATGATGTCTTGTTCTGAGGACATGATGCTTAATTGGGAAGGAGTTATTTGTATTGTACCTTGAGTCTTCTCATGGTTGAAGCCTAATGTGTCTATGCCTATAGAAATGTACCCATTTGTCCTTAGATTTGAGCTAATGTTATTTCTACCTCCCAAATATTAGTTGGAATTGAAATATTATGTGATATTTTATTTTCTTCCTTCAAAATTGTTTGGAGAAGTCTCAAATGATTACTGACTATCTCCCTCAATTGTTTCATTTGTTCTTTCACTTCTTCCCATTGAGTATGAAGTTGTTGTAGCTAGTTGTTGAGATTCTCAACTTGATCCCTTATGGTTTCAAATGGGTCTTGAAGCGGTTCATACACCACTTATGATATTTTATCTTCAAGTTGAAGTACTTGGGTGTAGAGGCCTTTCATTGTATTGGTCCATTGTAGACAAAATTGGTATAGTACCCCAGCCACTTGGATGATAGCTACCAATTATTTTATTTGTACCTCTAGTTGGGAGTCTATGATAGTGCATCTCTTTGTTTAGTACTTCTTTTTCTTCTTTATAAGTTTTTCTTGGGCATATTTTCTTATGTTGTCCCTTTCATAGGCAAACTCTTCTTATAGGCCATCTACTAGCTACTTGAGTTGTTGTGGAAAGGAAAGGGATGTATCCCAAGAAAAATATGGAATGTCCCCTTGTAGTGTATCCACAACTTCTTGTAGTCGATTCACATGTTTTACATGTTCTTGTAGAAGCTTTTCTTGGGTGGTAGCATGAAAATATCCCCTAATTATATCTTGTGGAGGAATGAGATGCTAGACAAGTCAACTTGTGTGACCCCACCATTGGCACTTGGAGTAGTTGTGGTGATGGCACTATTTTGTATCTATTTTTGTTGTGCCAGGAAGTTCTTGATGGTGGAGATGGTGTCTAAGTAGGTGGATGTGTCTCTAGAATTATCCTTCCTCTTGTATAATCCTCTATGATTATCCTTCTTATATTTAGTTTGCTCCTCTTTGTTATGCCTTGTATTATCTCTAGGGGTGGTCTATATTTCCTCAACTGTATTTTCTTTTGATGGTGGTCCCTCTACTTGCTTTTATTTATTATATTTCATCAACTCCTCATAGAGCTTTTATGTGACATCATATGTTTCTTTTTAGATAGCCTATGTGTTCTTTCAATCTTCCTTCATGAGTCTATCTACCCTCTGTTTCATTCGGAGCTCTTGGGCTTGTACTTGTGCTAGTAATTTCTTTTGATCCTTGGTGAGATTCGGGATAAGTGTGGAGATGGCTTCCTCCCTTATTTTCTCTTCCTTAATGCTTTTTCCCCATTCTCCCTTATTTTTGCAATGATTTCCTTTGAAAAGTCCCTCATTGCTTCTTCTAGCCCTTTATTGGTTTGGTTGACATACCAAAGGAGGCATTGTATTGTTCTACCTTTGTTTTGTGCATTTGATTCTTCACATTTATCCAGAATTTGTGGTAGCATCCCATGATGGAGGATGGAATTTGTAGTTACCAAGATGTCAATGGGCTCTTGCAGTTACTTCAGAGTTACTTGTAGAGGAGGTTTCACAGCTTCTTTTCCTCTTTTCCTCCTCTTAAGAGGTTTCTTGACCTCTTGTCCATCTAATATCTCTTCTAATTTTATATCCTTCTCTATCTGCCTCTTGGCCATCTATTTAGGCCTTGCTTGTTTGACTCTTTTTGGTGGAGCTTGTTGTGGCTTCTCTTGGGTGGATATTGTTTGTGTGGATGTTTTTGGGCCTTCTTATTTTCTTGGTGAATTTTTTAGCATCCTCCTTGACCTTCTTATAGAGGGTTCTAACTATGCTACAATAGCCATGAATGATTAAAATCCTTGTTCCAATATACGCCATTACTTCTGGAGTTTTCCTTTGTTATTTTTCAAGTTTTTTTGCACCTCCTTATCGATCCTTTTTTCCATTAATTCTTTATAGGTGCAAAAAAAATTGACAGTAGAATCCTTGGGATGGCTAAGCAATGTAATCATGTATGCATCCACTTCTTGTGTGGTGACTTCATATGGTAGTCACGAAATCTAGACTATGTGTGGCTCTACTACATCCATACATGTATAATATTTGTCCACCATTATTGTAATGGAAGTGGTGTACTGCATGGTGGATGCATAGGGAATCCTTTCCCTTTCTTATATTTATTCTTGAAAGGTTTTGAAAAATCCCTAGTATGCAGCTTTGTAGGCTTTGGTGTTTGAGAATTGATAGATGTGTTGAAATAAACAAGACAACTAAGAGTGGGGGTGAATAAGTTGTATCTAATCACATTTACCATAGATATTAAACAATTCCACACTCACTTTAATCTACTATTAAGTATAATCATGAAGTGCAGATAACAAAAATAAAACACCAGAGACACCAAATTTACGTGGAAACCCTATAAGGGGAAAACCACGGTGAGGGTTAACTCACAATATAAGAGTAATTGCAAAACTAATTACAAGAGTCTCACTGCCTATAGATATAGAAACATATAAAGAAGAATGTTACATAGAGAAAATTATCTCAATGCAACAGAAGATCCACCACAACAACTTGTACACATTCGTAGCCTTGATTAGAGAATTGCAGACACCATCAGCTCACTTCTTTCAGGAGTCTAACACATTGAAGTCCTCACTACCTCAATTAAATTTCAAAATCTCTTGCATCTACCTTGCTTCTCACACTTGTGGCATACAATCCATAACATCTTGACTTGTATTTATACCATCTTCAATCTTAGAAACTTTCTCCAAGATTGGCTACACACTCTTCATTCTACAAATTTAAATAAGGTCAGTAGCTCAACATTCCTGCAATGGATGAGAATGAGAGTAGACCAAACCAACACTTAACCAGAACCTAAAACAACATCTTGGATCAACCACACACCTCCTTAATTGATACGTATCCTTTGCATAACGTGTAAACACCAGGTCAGCCAAACCAAATGAAAGCACCAATGAGCTTTGAAGTACACGCATTCACAATAAGAAGATAACATATGGAGAACATAACATGCTTCACCATACACCTTAGATGCCTTCAGATTCATCTACAGTTACTGCAACAACCTTCATACAAAGAACACTTTCCATCAGTCCATCCAGACTGTACAGACACACATAGTAACTCTGAAACTAGTCTTTTGAACTACCAAACCACAAACACCTTTGATAGAACATAGATAACATCATTAAAATACTTCTTCCAAATCCAAAAGACCTAAAACAAACCAGAAGAGGACTATGGAGCATATAAATTTCTCCCAGTCCATAGACAAACAACTCTGCCAGACCAGTTCACAAACCGATGAACACAAATTTCACTCTTCATCAAACCGAAAGTTATAATCCAAGATGTATCACCCAAGGATGCCCTTAAAAATACTACAGATCTGTACAAGAATAGGATCAACATAGAAGAAATTTGGAGCACATACCGAAGCACATTCTAAACACACACACAATTTTGTCTTCACTATTTATTAATTTTCTCAAAAGCACTTGGTAAATCTTCATATCGGCACACCTACAAAACCACAAAGATAGATCCATGTACTCACAACATCTCTACAGTATCTCAACTATACATGCACCACCTACAATCACTTGTTTCCTTTCACTGCAATAACATGTATTATGTTGAAATCAATGACAACACCACCATACTCATTCATACTTGCAAAAATCTCCCCCTTTGTCATTGATGGAAACACATGATGTGAAAGACCATCAGAGAAAACATATGCAACATACACAACAATCTCCATTTTTTTAAGATTAGACAACCTACATAATATTCCTACACTTTTTCCTCCTTACAAGATTCTCTCTCCCCCTTTCAACTTTTTCAGCTATAGATAGACTTTTTCACATGACTCTATCTCCCCCTTTGACATCAATGGATTTTATTTTTTATATAATTCTTCAACCATATAATATTTTGATTACTCTCCCTTAGGAGTGCACCCATGGCAACACACATATCATACTGCAACAATGATACTTCCTACTCCCCCTGAGGAGTAGACCTCAATCATCAGCCTAGATAAATGATGAATCTGTAGACCCAGTGGATTAGTGCACCTCTATGTGCACCTAGTTCAAAGAAGGAGGGGTAGTAACCCCCAACTTCTCCTGGAGATGATCAAAAGTATCCTTAAGATCCTTAGTAAATATATCTACAATCTCATCCTTTGTAGGCACATATTCAATCCTGGATTCATTATCCAATACCTTCTCTCTTAAGAAATGATATCTGATAGATATATGCTTTTTCCTTGAATGCATTATTGTATTCTTTGAAATATTTATAGCACTTTTATTATCACAAAATATAGGGATAGGCTCATCACAAATCACTCCTATATCCTTCAATATTTTCTTCATCCATAATACTTGTGTACATCAAGATGTTGTTGCAATGTACTCAGCCTGAACAGTGGATAAAGAGATTGAATCTTGTTACTTGCTTAGCCGTGAAACCAACCTGCATCCAAGAAAGAATGCACCACCACTTGTACTCTTTTGATCATCTGCACAACCAACCCAATATGCATCAATGTAATCACTTAAGTAAAATTAGTATTCTTAGGATACCACAAACCATAATCTAGGGTCCATTTTTTATTGTCTTGATATTCATGCTTGAACCATAAAAAGTTTCTCTGGTCAATTGTTCCACCTCGCTATTTTTAATTGATTTCTTGGTGAGGATGTCACCTACCATCCTTAACCTTGTCACTATGTGGATGGATTCCATTTTGATCCAGTGGGGTTTGTCTAGGTACATGAATTCATCATGCACCTGGCTTAACACAATTCAAACCCATGCTTCCTTGTCACAAAAATCTAGATAATCTTTCTAGATGTCCAAGTTCTTCCATCCAATCTCCATGTATTCTAGCTTTTATGCCTTATCATCATCTTCCAAAAAAATTTATTGGAGGTCCTCCAACTTAATGTTTTTTTTTTTTCAATTTTTTTGTGGATATACTTTTGGACATCCTCCAAATATACTACATTGTGAGGAATTTGAGAGAATTCCCCATCCTTATTTGTTACTAGGGCCTTATAGATGTACTTCATGTATGTGGGTTGAGGCTCTTAGATACCTTTACTATTGTGGGAGTGGCCACTATTTTATCAATAAATTTTATAGTGTTGGGAGCTTCTAGGGTTTGATCGAAACTAAATGAGCAAGATAACTTAGAATGTGTATGATGCAAGTGGGGAATTTAGGGTGAGATGGAGTGTTAAATATATGAGTGTGTGGTAGTGTATTAAATTCTTCTTCCCATTTCACTGGATTTTTAGTAGTTGTATTTTCTAATGTGACAGGTTACTTTTTAGGTTTTTTGATTTTTGATTTTTCCTAAGGTTTAAACTATAGTACATAGTATATAAATATTTGATTGTGTGGGTTGTGTTTTTATGCCATTGTTAAGTGGTAGTGCTTATGGTCTGCACCATTAACATGCCCTATCATGAGAGTGTCATCTAGTTGTTTTACTTTTACTACTCTAGATGCAGTGATGTCATGAATGTAATATGGTCCTAACCATCTGATCTTGAGCTTCCCTTGCTTCTTTAAGTTTTTTTCATATAACAATACAAAATCCCCTATTCTAAATGTTTTCGATTGTAAGTTTCTATCATTTCATTATTTTTGTCTTTGCCTTTATAATTGGTGGTTATACATTACAATCTACCAAAACTCATCTAATTTAGCCAAATATTCTATCTGGTGTGCTAAAGATTGATCATCCTCCAACCGTAAAGTGAGTACAATGCATGTATTAGGGACTATGAATTTTATAGGTATTTCCATGTCAAAACCATACCAACTAAAAGGGAGTGAACTTACTAGTCCTTTTATAGGATGTGTGGCATTCCTAAAGTACTATGTGTACCTATACATCCCAATATGCTCTATTCCTATCTCGCATATTAGCTAATTCCTTGCTAATTATCTTGTTTATATCTTCACTTTCCCCATTAGATTGCAGATGATAGGAGAACTCTTATTGTGTGCTATCATTAAATTCTAAAGTAGTTCCCTGATTATCTTATTTATAAAGTGTTTGTTTTGATAACTTACTACTCTCAAAGGACATCCATACCTTGTAATGATATTCTCATATATGAACCCTATGGTATTCTTTGCGATGCAATGTTTCATTGGTTTCACTTCTACCCACTTTTTAAGGTGTTCCACTCTAATTATAATGAATCTTTCTTTTGAATGTTTTGTTGGAGGATCAATTGGTCCAATGGATTCTATGGACTACTTCTCAAAATTTATTTTGAGCTAACACTATTCTTAATGTTGTTTCTTCATGTGTGGTCGGTTTCCCTACTCTTTGAAAAATATCACATCCTTTTTGTGTATTTTGTGGCACCTTTGTACAAGGTTGGCCACCATAAACCTACAAATATTATCCTTCTCATTATAGTTTCTTTGGAGTTATGACCTAAAAATCCTTCATGTGCCTCTCTTAAAATTGAGTTCCTTTCATTTTTAGATACCACTCTTCTCAAAATATCATCTCTCCCAAGATGATGTAGCTCTCCTTCTACTAGGGTGTAAGGTGAAACCCTCCACACTAGTGATTGTTTATCTTGCAGTGTTAGATCCTTGGGAAATTCTCTTATAGAAAGTAAAATAGCAATATCTTCTAGCTCATAATTTGATACTGTAGTGATGAAAAATAGGTGAATAAAATAGAATGATAAGATATGAAAAGTACAAACGAAGATGATAAAGTAGATAGATAAAATCTAGGGTGACAAAGATTATCTCATCAATGTGCTAGTTCACTAGCTAGCTCCAAACACACGTTCACCTACACACAAGAGAGAGGGGAAAATGTTGGGGCTGTATAGGGGTTTGGCTTAGTCAAACCCCCATTTTGGTGTTTCCACCTCCACATATATCCATATAGAAATGAAGTAGAAATATGTGATAAAGAAGTAAAGAAAGTAAAAGTTGTAATAAATGCTATAAAATAATATAATGCTACTCAACCATATCACAAAGGAGAGGAGAAAAATGTTACCACCTCCAACCAAAAGCTCACTATCTAATGGAGGAGAATGTAAACTTGGAAAGGTCACCATAGTCTCAATTGTGGTGAAGGGAGGTCTCAAAAGACTCCAAGCCCATGCTACTATGGATTGCTTCCCACTTGCTATGTGGAGTTCATGTAGTGTTGAATTTTTGCTTAAGAATGGAATGAATGTTGGAATGTTAAGAGATGACTTGAGAATGTGTGTAGAGCTCAAATGGATTGCTAAAGCCTAACATGGACTAAGAATGGATCAATTTGAAGAAAGAATGAGGAAGAATAATGAATTTTTCAAGTTGGTTGGTCAAATAGGGACGTTGCAATTCATCCCCAATCGAGAGTGTAACGCCTTTGCTAGCTTCAAACATAGGAATCTGTCAACGATGGAAGTGTGCCATGTGGATGTCTACGCACTACATGTGTGTCCCCGGAAAATATTCTCCCACCGACACAACATAAAGATGCCAAATGGAAGGAAGGTAGTTGGGTTATGTAGAATTTTGCCTCCAGATTTGATTTTCTAAGGTGAGGGTGTGCGAAAGGGTAAGTTTTGTAAGGGGTGAAAATTCACTCCTATACATTTTTCTCCCACTTTAGCAAAATGAATACTAATTAGTGCTTCATTAAAGTAGATCGAAGAGTTAGTAGGGTTGTAAATTTATTACTAAACCATTGCGGAAGAAAACTATGATCTAGCGAGCTCGAAAGTGTGGGATAGGCAAAGGACTCCATAGGCACGTTACCCATGGAGTTTTGAACAAAAGAATCCATAGCCCTATAGAACTATGAAGTTGCACAAGGTACATCTAAGGCCATCAGACCTATGATGGAAAAATATTGCATGATGAAAGTGTCTTACAGGTCTGCAGACCTACAAGGAGGTAGCCCCCAAGATCTCTCACATGAAGGAAGCCCCATGAAGTATGTTCCTTATAAACCCGTAGACCTACAAGAAGGTATCCCCCAAGATCTCTCACATGAAAGAAACCTAGAGAAAAAAAGTGTCGTACAGGCCCAAAAACCTATAAGGAGGCATCCCCCAAGATCTCTTACATGGAGGAAACCCAAAGAAGAGGACTCCATGGAGTCGAATTGGAAAGTGACTTTATAGGTGCACCTACAAAGCGACATGTTTATCCGAATAATAAAGCATGTCTGAAAACAAAGCAACCACATAGGTAGTCAAGCAAATAGTCACGTAGACCATCAACAAATTAGAAATATTTTCAAAGGGGTCCCTTGGGAACCCAATGTGTAGAGGGTTCCACTCTAGGGACGCGCGATTTGAAAGTGCAATAGAGACATTTTTTCTCAAATCAATTCATCATCAAAGAATCCCTTCAAAAGATGTTCACTTCATCAAGGAATTTGAAAGGAAGAAAATACCCCCTCATGAGGGGAAGGGCAAAGCTACTCGTACCTCGAAGGAAAGTTCTCAAGTTCTTTCTTTACAAACCCATGATGAATGAAACGTGTTCTATTAGGTATCATAGTTGTGAATGTGGTTTTCAAAAAATAAATGTTTCTAAGGATCTTCAAGAAAATATTTGTTCGTGATGAATCCATTTTCTAAAAATTGAATTATTGAATCATACAAATGGTGTTGTCACACATGAGAGGGACAACTTAATCAAAGATGAGAAAAAGAGTGAAAACAAAGGGCACAGGGGTATCTAGTTTTGTGGGGTTAGATCTACTCATGATTATATAAATAATAACTACGGTGCAAGGTGAAAGATCGTTAATACCCACTATATTAGGAAGAATGCATGGAAGACAAATAAAAAATAAAAAATTGGGTCAACATGGAAGGGGAGTCTAAATGCCGCCAACTCTTTGCATCATCCCCAATTTGTTGAAAATAAAACAAAAACATGGAAGAATGATCGTACATTTAGAGAAAGGTTTACGACACAAAAATCACTCCTGTATCAAAGAACCAACAAGGGTGACAAGGGTCATCTAGGAACATGTAGCACAAGTACAAGGGAACACATCAATAAACACATACATATAATCTAAAGATAAAGAAGAGGCCTCCCACTAACACTCATCGACCATGAGGTCATCTGCTTCCCACTCTACATCACCATAAGGGGAAGGAGGATGAGCCTGAAGTGGTGGGATATTAAGGGGAGGGGCTTCCAACACTCCCACAATAAGGTCTAAGGAATAAGGCTCTACAAGGTCTTCTCCATCGGGCTCTTGTGGAGCTATGGTCAATGACTTTGCAAAGATCATTGACAAGGATAAAACTTCATCTAGAGAGTTAAACATGCACTTCATAGGAGTTCCATGTCATACCTCAACAAACGGAGAGGATTGTGCCCAAGATTCAGTGCTTGGCTCATCGAGTGACTGAGGAGCGGTAATAAACTCAAGGGAAGAAGGGACTTGTTTTGTTATCAAGACAGAACAAGGTAGCATAGGACCATCCTTCAGAGAAGGTGTGATCCTCTTATTCCCTTCATTGCTAGAAGGATGCACTTCTACCTTTGGCTTCATCGAGGGGTGCGATCTCCCCATAGACAAGGCAAGAGGTGTAGAGGAAGAGGAGGATAAAATCGCAAAAGACACCATCAAATTATTCAACATGTCCATGGGTTTTAGGAAAGGTGGGTTATCTGAAAGAGACATCACCAAGGGTGGCTCAACTGAAGGAGCGATGAACACTTGCACCTTATTGGGGTAAGGTGCACTCACACTCATAGTGGGAGATAGAAGTGAGACTAAGCTAGATTGAATGGAATCAAAGGGGAGGACAGAGGACACAATAGGAGGCCTTGATATAGGGGTAGTCAACTACTCATCCTTCAGAGCCTTTCTTTGGCGCTTGTTCTCATAAGTAAGGCAGTTTCTATGACTCTTTGAGCTAGAGGCTAGGAGCTATGAAAGGAGAAAAAGACTCCTACTACACCATAGGAGTGTCTACTTAGCTATTTTTCATGGAGGGACAAACTCCTAAATGGGAGTGGAAGGAGCAAGTTGAGAAACAACGAGGGGAGTTAGCTCTAGTGCCTTGATAGTGCGCCTCTTCCCATTTACTAATTTTTGAGCAGGAGCAGTAGGAGGCCGCAGAGGCTGGGACATAGAGGATTCCCCATAGGGACCCTTCCTTCTACCATACAAGTATGGCCAACGCCCAGGAGGTGTGGTAGGAAGATCAGATATCTAAACCTTGGGTTTTTTCCAAGCCGGTATCATCAAAATCAGAGGGTAAAAACTAGGCATATTCATCCAAAATTCTTCTTTGGAAAGGGGAACATAAGAGGCACCCTAAGGGTGGGCAAACTTCTCCTTCCCCTTTCAAGAAGAGGAGGCAGCTTGCTGCACTACTGGAAGGATCAAATTTGGCTTTCCTTTTCCATCGGTATGAGATCTATGAGAAGAGTGCTTGATACCATGCTATGAAATCAGTTATCATCTCATTATCCCCTTACTTGCATCGGACGAGATCTGAAAAAGGTCAACTTTGATCCGATGTTGGCTTGGAATTTTTAGAGAAACTAATTTACAAGTTGATCAAATGAGAAAATGGAGTTATCTAGTAAGGAACAGTACCATTTGAGCATTGTGTACTTAAGAGATCGAGGGAATAATTTTTCCGTCAACGCATCGTTATGGAAGAAATCTATGCACGTTGCATTAAAGATGGACACACGTGTTTGTGGGTCCCCTTTGCCACCATATTTTTCAAATTTTGGAATCTACATTCCTTGTGGGAAGGGAGTACTTAAGATTGCTACCAACAATGGGCTATGTCATAAGAAGGGTTGAAAGATAGGCTAGGCAGAGGCTTGGGAGAGACTCGCTAGCTAGCTTTGCATCTTGACCATATTCTGAAGAAGAGTGTTTAGAATAGGATCATTCAATGACATAGGACCAGTGGAACCTCCTCTGGAACCACCATTGGAGCAACCTCTAGAACCACCAATGTGGCTACCACTAGGACCACTACTGGAGCCACCGCCACCAGCAGGGCCTCCATGAGAGCCTCCTCTACTTCCAAAGCCACCACCATGGCCTCCAATGGAACCACCTCCACCAACGCCACTGCCAAAGCCCCCACCACTCAACCTACCAGAACATCCACCACTAGAGGTGAGAGGAGGGGTGAAATTGAAACCGAAGGGTATTTTGTTTTCTTTGATAGTTTCAGATCTTTTGGAGGTAGGGGACATTGATTGAAGGGACCGTGTTAACCATATACACAAACATGGGAGGCATCAACACTACTAGCTGTCTCTCATGTTCCTCAAGAGCGGCACCCTATATAATGTTAGCATTATTTAGAGGGGCACATGCCTTAGTCAGACCAGAGAGGCTAGCTAGGAGCTCTATTCTTTTTTGATATTCTCCCACCATATAATTTATCTCGCTAATAACCTTAGTGGCTCTATCCAACTTTGATTCCTTCTCCAGGTCATTCTCCAAGTTGCCCAACCCTTTGCTAAGGGTAGAGATATATTCTGAAGGAATGTGAACAACTTCGTGCTTATCTAATAATGATGGTGTAGGAGATTTAGGAAGAGTGAGGATGTGGTTGGTCTCATTGAATAATTGTACCTCACCCCTCGACAACTTCTCCTGAGAAGAAAGACCAACACCAAACCTGATAAAAAGACTTGTAGAGAAACCAGAAGTGACCTTCATCTTCTCCATTGTAAGGTGTCATACACTTCTCTTAACAATGTACCCAGAGGTCATGGATAGTGTTGTGATGCTATAAACCTTCACAACACTTAGGGGTACAACGATCACAAGGTATAAGGGAAAATCCTCAACACTGATGAATGAGCAGATGCCTCTTCACATTGAGTTCACCAGAAATGGAAGAGAGGGGGACCAGCCACATCAGAGCTCCAAGTCACAAAGAGCCTAGAGCAGAGGGCTTCCCTAACTTACCTCACTCTAAAGGGGTGTTTCAAATAGAAGTCGAGAATGATGAGGACTATAAAGTACTTCTATCACTCTTCAGACCTGAAATCCAAGTTTAGGCTAGGCGAGTTGGTTTTCGGTGTCGATATAGCACCTCAAACAATTCTATGTCTGAGGACAGTAGCACAATTTAGGGATGATAGTGTGGCACACTAGCATCTCTCGGGTGCATTGGTGTTCGTTTGGCCAAAAGATAGGAAGTACAATATAAACTACCTAAAAAAAAACTAACCTAGCTTTGTGTTGGCTTATTGTTTCTCATTGTTTTTGGTCATTTGATCTCTTTTATTTTATTCCATTTTTATTTTATTCCTTGTTGATTTTTGTGCTTTATAATATATCATTCTTTCATTTTGTAGTTTTTGTATTCTTTTATTTAATTGTTTCCCTTCTCCTAATTGTTTTGGTTTTTTTTTTTTTTTTATCAATTGTTATTGGCCTTTTGCATTCCTTTATCCTTTGCTATAAATTTATTTGAGTGCAATTTTAGTTTTTCGCTTAGTATTTTTGTTGTTTTATGTCAATTTTTGGTTGTTTTTTGTTTCATTGTTGTAGTTGTTTTGGTTTGGAATCTAGGTTTGTTGGTTAGTATTCCTATATTGGTTTTATGTTTTGGTTTTTGTTTTGTTTGGTGGTTTTGTATTTGTTTATCATGGTAATTGTTTTGGCTTGGTGAATTCATTTTCTCTTGGTTGTGTTCTTTGTTCTAATTATTAATTTTATTTATAGTCCAACTTTTTGTTATTCTATTTGGTTTTTAATTATTTATTTACTTAATTAATTAACTTTTTTCTCTTTTGTCTTGTTCCTCTTGGTATTTGTACCCCCTCTCTCTCCTCACCTTGCTTTTGTTCTTTTTAAATAGCTCTTGGTCTGCATCTTTCCATTCTCTCCTTTAGCTCTGCTCTCATCCTGATGATGGATCACGGAGTGTGATCCGAAATGTTGATGCAAAAATTCTCACACAATCAAAGCCAGAAATCATTGCAAAGAACATTATGGATTGTGTAAACTTGATATCTTTAACCTAGCTAGTTATTCTTAAATAAATAAAATAGAATGATAAGATATAAAAAGTACAAATGAAGATGATAAAGTAGATAGATAAAATCTAGGGTGACGAAGATGATCTCACCAATGCGCTAGCTCACTAGCTAGCTCCAAACGCATATTCACCTACACACAAGAGAAAGGGGAAAATGTTGGGGCTGTATAGGGGTCTGCCTTAGTAAGAATCCCGTTTTGGTGTTCCCACCTCCATGGATAGCCACATAGAAATTCAAAGTAGAAATATTTGATAAAGAAGTAAAGAAAGTAGAAGTTGTAATAAATACTACACAACAGTATAATGTTACTCAACCAAATCATAAAGGAGCGAGTGAAACATTAACACCTCTACCCAAAATCTCAATAGCCAATGGAGAAGAATGCAGAATTGGAAAGGTCACCACAGCCTCAACTATGGTGAAGCGAGGTCTCACAAGACTCCAAGCCCATGTTGTTATGGCTTGCTTCACTCTTGATATGTGGATTTGATGGAGTGTTTCTTGAGAGTGGAATGAATGTTTGAATGCTAAGAGATGGCTTGAGAATGTGTAGGGCTTAAATAGATTGCTAAGAGCTTGAGATGGAGTGACAATGGATCAATTTGAAGGAATAATAAGGAATTTTAAGGTTGGTAGGTTGAAGAGGAACGTTACAATTCATCCCCAATCGAGAGTGTAATGCCTCTGCCAGGTTCAAACACAGGAATCCATTAGGAAGGGAAGCACGTTGCGCAAATGTCTAAGTACCGCGTGTGTTTCCTCGATAAATATTCTCCCACTGACACAATAGAAACATTCCAAGTGGAAGGAAGGAAGTTGGGTGATGTGGAATTGCACCTTCAGGTTTGATTTTCTAAGGCGAGGGTGTGTGAAAGGGGAATTTGCATAAGGGGTGATAATTCACTCCCATACATCTTCAAATTTAGGGATATTTGCAAAATTTTACACCTATTTAACATCATATGGAGGACATGTATATGATCTTCCACTATCCCATAAACAATCCAATTGTCCAAGTAAATTTCTAGATAATCATAGATGAAGTCTTTAAAAGTATTAATCATTATTCTACTAAATATTGCAGGAGCATTTCTCAACCTAAAAGGAAACACAATATAAATATATGATCCCCATTCTATTACAAAGGTGGTTTTAGGATTATCTTCCTCTTTTATCTTAACTTCATGATATCCAAAGAAGTCATCAATAAATGAGCAAATCTCTCTTCCTGCAGCTAATTGTAGGATTTCTTCTATAAATGGAGTTGAAAATGAATCATGTATGCAAGCTTTGTTCAACTCCTTAAAATCTACACATATCCTTATCTCTTTGATTTTATTGTGTTGTAACACCATAGGACTTATCCAATCAACATCATCTACCATTTTAATGATTCTGATAGCTAACATCTTGTCTATCTCTATTTTGACCTTTCTCTTCATGTTTAGATTTAGTTTATAAGGCATTTTTTAGACCAGTTTAATGCCTTCCTTCAATTGGCTTTTCATCATTCCTCCCTCTTCTTTGATTCCTTTCATTTATATGAAGGTCTTGGGGAATAAATCTTGGAATTCGAATAGGGCTTCTATTGTTTGAGCTACTACCTTTTCATACCAATAGTTTCAAATTATTTCTAACTTGGGATCCCCTTCTACTGCAATATTTGTCTCCTTCAATTTGAGGGAAATTATTATAGTATTTATTTTTAGGTTCAGTGGATTCTTCTATTTCTCTTTCTCATTGATCTATTCTTATTTCTACGGTTTTTTCTTCTTCATCATTTTTTACTGCATAGTAGTGTTTGTTTGTGTTGGTTTCCTCCTAATCCAACCAATTAATTTACTCATATATACCTTATTTTTTGGGTGGGTAGGAGGTTGTGGTATCACTATTTTTTGATCCTCTTCCATATTGAATATGATTTTTTTTCATTTGTAGTAATGTGGTATGTATTTAAGAATTTGTACTAGAAAAATAAAAGGTAGAGAGAAAATCTATTGTTATTCCATCCCATGTTTTAATTTTTACATGTCTCTCCTAGTCAATGTACCAATTTTTGACTACTAGGTTAAGTGTCTAGTAGAATAGTTGGATGTATAGTCTATCATCATATTCATATATTTCTTCCCCAAAGTATATACATATATCTAAATGATGTTTCAATAGGATATCTCCCTTATATGTTGGTATGTCTTTATATTCCCCTACTTCTGGTAGGAATCTTCCTTTTATAAAGGTTTTAAAGGTTTCCCATTTAATGATTATGTTATTATGTGTGTTATACCGGCATATGACAGTGAAGGTAAGGGTGGTTTAGAATATCAAGTCTCTAGGTTTCATTTGGGAAGGTTTGTTCTATTTGTACTAGGTGGGCTAATAAATCTCCTACTCCAAAATATTTGAGTTACTTGATGTTTGAAATTTCATGTGAAAGTGGTTAACCTGATGGGAAGTTGTCTTTTCCTCTTTTCCACCATCCTTTTTATCTTGTGGTATGTTTTTTTTGGATGGTTCTTCTATCAGTGTCTTTCCTACAATAAATAGCCTTCTAGATCCAGATATTCTACAAGAATGTGCATCTAATCCATCTTGTAACCAAGCTTGTAGTGCAGTTTCACTATTTATACTTCCATCAATCTCATCAATCTCCAATTCCCCTTTTAAATTGGGTTCATACCAAGTTTCAATTGTAGATAACTTAGCTATGGTGTTCATCCTTTTGTCATCATCATCATATTCCTCCACATTTACCTCTTCTATATAAATTTCATCTTGATTCTTCCCTAAGGGGATGTGTACTATCCTCCTATCATTTGTAAATGAAATTTCTTCTTTTCTTGCATCTATTACTCTACGTGAGTCTATGGACCATCTTAATCCTATAAGTGCATCAAATGAATAATATCTTTCTCTAATTGTAACTACCTCAAAATTTATAATTTCTTAAACTTCTTTAATATTTACTTCTACTTGTCTTCGGGAACTTAACGTTTTCATTCTGGAACCATATGCAAGAGTGATGTAACTATTCAAATTGTAACTATAGTTTCCCACCCAAGACTAACCCCACTAACCAGGGCTTTTCCCACCACCCTAGCTTCTAATTGTCCTAGGCTTCATCTACCGCCCTATATGCCTAATGGTTGGTAGTGAATATTGGATGGTGGTGGAGACTTAGGTGGTGGGGTGGATTCTAGTATGGGTATTTCAAGGTACTCTTGTATCCTTTTTGGGATTATATTCACCTACCCCTAAATAATGTTGAATGCACAAGACAACTAAGAGTGGGCGTTGAATCAATTGTTCATTAAAACATCAAATCCTCATTAACATTCAAATCCTTATTAACCCTTAATCTATTATACTGATTTAGCATGAAAGTAAATAAAATAAATAATAACAAATCAACACCATACATAGAAGAAAACTAGATTTATGTGGAAAACCCAAGAAGGTAAAAACCATAGTGAGCATTAGCTCATAATATAAAGTAATTATAACACCAAATACAATATTCTCATTGTCGAAGGGCTCAGTACCAAATTAGAAAGAAGAAGATAGAATATTGTTACAATGAGCAATCCTTTTTAGAGAAACATAAAATATCCACAACCACTTCACAAGAACATTCACACTCTCTTTGTAGAATATATACACCTTCTGCTCACTGCTTCCAGTAGTCTTAGGCATTAAAGCTCGCACTACATCTCACACTTTTTCACTTCACATCTCAACACTTCACGTCACACACCTTACACACATTCCTCCATCAATTCATCACACATATATATCATCCTCAACCTTGAAAATGATCTACAAGGTCGGATATGCACCTCAAACCTACAAATTCAAATTAGGTTAGTACAAAAACATTCCCACAGTGGAGAGGAATGAAGGTGGACCACATCACACATTAACTTGAACCTAAATAAACATATACAAACCATGCCATTCTTCCACAAACATCGAAGAATATCGACAATTATTGTAAACACCCAAGGTCAGTTGAACCTATGTTAACACCATTAAACATTTAAGTACACGCTTCATTTTATCCAAATACAACTCGTGGACCAAAAAAAACACTTAAAAATTGTGACCAAAGTCATAGTTTGAACTAAATACAATAGATCCAAATGAATTTAAACCCTATTTAATCCCCTAAGAAATGATCCCAATAAGATATTGAAAATTTCAAAAAACAAGAATGCATTAAACTAACATGAAATCAACATGAAAATATAAGGGAAATTTATTCTAAGACCTCAAATCTTATCCTATTGGGGGAGTGGTGTCGTATTGATGTGGAATGGTGATCCTTTCCCAATCCCTTGGATAATATGACCTTGTTTCAATTGATTTTATTCAAGAAAACCAATGAAACAGATGAGATATAAGTGAAAGACGGTACAAATCTAGTTTAACATGGTAAAGATGTATTCTAAATGCTCAAACGATTGATAAAATGGATGCAATCTATGCTAAATAGAAACAAAATGCAAATATATAAGCCATGGATGTGAAATATGCTAAAATAGATGGAAACTAAGTTACCATGGAAGCCATTAATGGATGCTTAAGCTAAATGGACGAAGCTTCAATCTAAAATGCAAACAAATATAAAATATTGATGCAAACAAGTATGAATTTCAATAGCATAACTTTTCTATCAAAATATGGATCCATTTCTCTCCAAATGATGAATTATTTATAGGATAGAAAATGAAGAATCAATGGATGAGATTGATTTGGTCAATCAATGGTCAATATGAAAAAGAGGATGAAACATGGATCAAGGGTTCTCATCAATGGATGAGAATCAAAGATCACATGGATCAAGGAAAGCATCAAGGGTTGAGAATGATTCAAACAAACACACTTTGTAACAACTTTGAAAATTTGTTACCAAGTTTGTTTGGAAATAATCATTCCCTTTTTGGACCCAAATAGGAGAATATTCCTTTGAAATGTTTCCAATGTAAGTGGATGGAAGGAGAAATTAGCAATTTAGTAATTAAAATTAAATTTTGATTGTGCAAGATGAGAAATAATAAGATATCCATTAAAATATTTATTTATTTAATAAAAAGGGGGGAGTTACATTTAATTAAATAATTTAGATTATTTAATTAAAAGAGAGGAGATAAAGGAAGGGGTTTAAATTAAATGATTTGAATTTTTTAATTAAACTAGATGAAATTTGTGTATGATAGGGTAGGAATTAACCTAATTAGATTAATTAGATTAATAAATGAAAATGAAGTATTTAATTAAATAAATAGGTTAATTTAATCAAATAGTAAAAAAGAGGATGGAACGATGTTAGTGATCAAATTCAAGTGTGTAGTACCATTCAGGACAATTTTTAGTGTACATTTTTTCCCTCTTTGAAGCTAGGTACTTGTTACATTGTTTTAAAGACTGATGCTTTTTCAGATTAATATTGTTGCTCAAATCAAAAAATTTAAAAATTCCTAATTTTTTAGATGCCCCACTATTGCCCTAGTGGAAGGAATTAAGCTAGTACCCTACCCCCTCCAGAGATCGGGAGGAAATTTAAATTTTTTGGGTCTATATCATGAGAAAGGTTCAAGATTAGTTCAGCTTGAAGAGGACTAGAAAGCTCAGAGTTAGATGTAGATATATTTGATGATGTATAGAAAATCATTGGCCATGGGTAGCCTCATGTATATTTTTACATATCACACATATTCAACACTTAGATATAAATGTTACTAAAGATAGAAGAATAAGAAGAATAAGATGGATGTAAGTAGAAGAATGAGATGGACATTAATTGACCATTGATTGGAAGATTGATTCACAAGTCCAACAAGCCTATGATCATTTGAGAATTTATTAGATTATGGTTATGAGATGGATTATTTTCTCATATCTAGTATTGGGACTTTCCATCATTCCTTATGTTTGATATAACACATAGACACGATGCATCATGGTATGGAGAACTAGGATGGAATTGTATATAGTGCGATGCACTTTGACTTTGCAAATAGATAGGATAGTTCTTGTTCACACCTTGACATATAGAAACCTTTATGGAATGTAGTTTAGAAGTATAGAATATCTTGGACCAAAGCATACACAATAGTCAGCAATTTACCCTAAATGACTTCCCTACACACAACTAAGCAAGTATGCATTGATAGTTTTTTACAAGAATACTCCCAAGCACAACAAACAAAAGATAATGATCGATGCCCCGTTCCTTTCTATCTAAATCATTTAGACATTATTGAGAGGTCCTTAGAATGGGTCAAGTAAGATAAATCATAAGAAAATATCAACAACAAATAGTCAATGTTATCTATATCTCTTGCCCACGTAACGTAGCTAAGGTGATTTTTGATGTTGATGCCCATTGTCAGAAGGATGAATCTTAGGGAATTTTTATTATATATTTTGACTAAGACTAAGTCTATGATATTTCATTGATATAAATGCCATTGACTCATTTACCTATGATCCAGACTCTAGATTTTGACATTTAAGTTCACACTTTGCAACTTGCGACACTTGTTTCACCAAAGTTTGAAGATGACAATCAATTTATTATGGATGAAATTTTATTACGAGTAAAAGAGAAATGGGATGGATGGTTTTGGATTTTCTAGATATTTCAATTTTTTTGGTCTTTTCAAAAAAAAATTGAGGTTGCTTTTAGTCTTTTTGAAAGTTTATGTGAATGTTTTTCTTTTCGATTATTTGAGATTATTTTTTATTTTCTCAAAGATGTTTGACGTTGTTTAGGTATTTTGAATTTTTTCTAATGTTTTGGGGTTTTCAATTTTCAAATTTTTTTGTGTTTTTCTAAGTTTTCTAATGTTTTGGGTTTTCAAGTTTTCAAATGTTTTTGTGTTTTCTAAGTTTTCAAATGTTTTTGTGTTTTTTTATTTTTCCAATGTTTTGGGGTTTTCTGAGATTTGAAGAATAACCTAACCTAAAAGACTATCCTAGGGGCCTTGGGGGCTTATCAAAGATGAGCCTTTCCTATGTTATACATGCAAATACCACGTAGTTTTACTGACTTGACTTATTACTGATGAAATGTGAACACTCAATGGCTTGTCAGTTTATTATGACAGACTCCTAAAGGACTGACTTAAGGTGTCTCGGGGGCACATCAATGATGGCCTTGCCTACATTCAAGCTCAGAGACAAAATTGTTTGACATGGTATGGTTTTTGGATTTTTGATGTTTTGAACTTTTCAGGGATTTTGATGTGTTTTGGATGTTTTGTATTTTGTCTTTACAAATTTTTTAATGTTTTTGGATTTTGATGAAGTTTTATGAATTTTTTCCGGATTTTTTATAAGATTTCCAATAACCTTAAGATATACAAGAATCCAATCCGACGCCCAATTAATTTTCCCCAGTGTGATGTGATAGACTATTTCGATATAGGAAGGACAAGCTAACCTTATAAATATACCAAGTAGTACTAAAGGGGAATATGATACTTTGCAATGCAAAGCTATGATACAGACGTGGATGGGTGATGGAATAAATAGGATGAGTGATGCAATGAATGGAATGCAATGTGAAGCATGACAAGCTAAAGCACCAAATATAGATGGAGATGCTTATTTAAACAAAGTGCCTCTTTTCCAGGTTTTCACCAAGGCACTTTCCCAAAGCACCATCAAAGTCTTTTTCACTAGAGGATGATTTTTTCTTTACTGTTTTCAATCCATTTTCTTCTTTTTTTGATTTTTTGAGATTTACAGCCTTCAAGCCTAGGCATAAATTTTTTTAAGATGTAGACTATTGATTGGTTCCTACAAGGGTTCTTCTTCAGGCATTGATAATTGATAAGCTCTCGATCCATAGCTTGATGTGACAACAAATGGGCCCAACCAATTAGGCTCAAACATTCCTTTACTGTCCTAATCTGGAACATTCTTTTGATTCTGCTTGAGGATAAGATCCCCTACCTGGAAAGACCAACTCTTTATCTTCTTCTTATAGCTCCATTTTAGTCAATTTTAGTAGGCTTACAAATTATTTAGGGCATCAAGACGATGCCCATCTAGGAATGCTAACTCATTTAGCCAAGACACCCTATACTCTTCATCAATGATTAGTTTCTATAGTGACACTCACAATGAGAGAAGCTCAAACTCAATAGGTAGGATGTCTTTTGATCCATAGACCAAGGATAAAGGGTTTGCACCTATAGGTGTGTGGATACTGGTTCTATAGGCCCATAGGGTGGGGTTCAACTATAAATGACACTCATGACCAACTTCATTGATTATTTTCTTTAGGATTTTTAGAGTGGTCTTGTTTGTAGCCTTAGCTTGACCATTTCCCTAGGGGTAATAAGGGGTAGAGAACTGATGTTGGATGTTAAATAATCTGCATATCTCTCTTACATCTTGATTCTAGAAGGTTGTTAATTTATTTGAGATAAGGGCTTATGGAACACCATATTAGTAATTAAGGTAATTCAAGATAAACTTGGAGATTTGCTTCCCCATTATACAAGTCATAGGAATGGCTTTGACCCACTTGGTAAATTATTTAGTATCCATGATGATGAATTTGTGATCATTAGATGAGGTGGGATTAATATTTCCTATGAGGTCAATCCCCCACTGCGAGAAAGGCCAAGGTGTAACCATTGGTTGAAAATCATGAGCTAGAGCATGGATTAGATCTCCATGTTGTTGACATTGGACACATTTATGCACATACTAATGAGATTCTCTTTCCATGCTTGGCTAGTAATACATCATCCTCAATAGTCTCTTGGATAAGGTTATTCCACTAGAATGGGAACTGAAAATGCCTTCAAGTACTTATGTTAAGGTGATCAAGGCTTCCTCTTGGTTGAGACAGTGTAGTAATGTCCCCTTGATGCTTCTACAGTATAAGGTATCACCTAAGCTGACAAATCGGGTTGCCTTTTTAACAAAGTTATTTTAAATATTAGAGGTGATATCATATGGAAGGGTACCTCTACTAAGATAGGTGAATATATCATGATACCATGGGGAACCAAGACCAACGATTACACACACAAATTCAGATTAAGGAATTTTGAAAGTTGGTATGAGAAGTTGTTCTACCAAGAATTAACATTGAAGGGCATTGTGTGCCATGTCTAACAAAGACCACATTGTCACCATGGAATCTGCTACATGATTATTTACATGAGGTATCTACTCAAAGGTTATATCAATGAAGAAGTACTTATGAATTTCTACCATCTTCTTATAAGGAGTGAGTTTATCATCATTGGTTTGCTAGTCATCGTTGACCTAGAGAAAGATCAGTTCTGAGTCTCCATATACCCTTAACTCTTGTATCTATCATTATACTTCTATCCTTAAACTCATTATTAAAGATTCATACTCAGCAATATTATTGGTACATGGAAATGATAGCCGATATAACTTTTGGATACAATCACCTTGAGGGGTGATAAAGAGAATATCCACCCCTAATCCATGTTGGTTAGATGATCCATTAAAGTACATTTTCTACTGATTCATTACTGTAAGAAGAAACACTGATTCATTAGGAAACTTAGATATGAAAGGATTCTCTACATAAATGGGTGCCTCTACTAGTTGGTCCATAATTACTTTTCCTTTGATAGCCTTGCACTCCACATACTCTATGTCAAATTCAATCAAGATCATTATCCATTTGGCCATTCGCCCAGTAAGGATTTCTTTAGATAAGAGATATTTTAATGGATCGATCTTAGCAATAAGATTGATTTGGTGTGAAAGCATGCAATGTATAATTTTTTGTGAAGCAAGGACCACTTCTAGACATGCCTTCTCAATGGATGAGTAATTCATTTCATATCCTACCAAGGTCTTTCTAATGTAATAGATGGCTCTTTCCTTTCTCAATTCATCATGTTGAACTAGAAGAGCACCTAGTGTTTCTAACGTTGCTGAAATGTATTAGATCAATGGTTTTTTTGGTATTGGTGGCATGATAAATGGAGGTGATAGTAAGTAGTCCTTCATCTTATGAAAGGCCTTATCACACTTCTCATCCCACTTATATGTTATTCCTTTATGGAGACGATATGAGAAAGGATGGATCTTGTCTCATAGTTGCACTATGAACATCCTAATGAATTGTAGCCTTCCTTGTAGGCCTATCATTTGTTTCAATATTTGTGGTGGCTCCATGCCTAAGATTGTTTTTACTTTTTCTGGATCAATCTCTATCCCTCTTTGTGACATGATGTAGCTAAGAATTTTCCCTGATGTAACCCCAAAGATACACTTTTTTAATTTAGTTTTACCTTATACTCTTCAAGCTTATCGAAGATGGGTCGTAATACCTCAATGTACTTTCTTGTTTTTAGTTTGGCCAAAACATCATCCACATAATCTTAAACTCTTTTATGGATCATATCATGGAAGATTAGGGTCATTTCCCTTTAATAAGTTGCTCCTGTTTTATCCCAAACGGCATCATGTTCCAACAATATGTTCCCCATGGACAAGTGAATGTAGTTTTATATTGATCCTCCTTGGAAACCATTATTTGGTTATATCTTGAAAATCCATCCATGGGTGATAGTATTTCATCACCTGTGGTTAGATCAATAATGATGTCGATGTTGGGAAGAGGGAAATCATCCTTTGGACATGCTTTGTTCAAATTCCTGAAATCCATGCATATTCTGATGCCCCTAGTGGATTTGGAGACTAGTACCAGGTTGGAAACCCACTTAGGATAGTCAATTGGTTAGATGAATATGACATCAAGAAACTTTTGGAGCTCTAGTTTAACTAGGAGTGTTATCTGAGTGTACATCTTTATTAATTTTTGTTTCATTGGTTTGGCTTTGGGATAGACTGCTAAGTGATGTATGACCACTTCAGGATCGAGCCCCAACATATCTATGTATGACCATGCAAAGTTTTGTCTTCTCTCTTTCAAGAATGTTGTTAATTTTTTGTGCTCTTCATCTAACAATGATTATGCATAGAATGTTATCTTAGGTTCCTCTTCTATGCCTACGTTCACTGGGGTAGCCTTCTCTGCTAGCACTGCTGATTTTTTTTGGATGCATTGCACTAAGGGGAAGATTGAATCCCTCATCCTTGGGCACCTCAGAGAGGTTTTCACCTTCATATGCATCCTTTCTTTTTACTATTTTATGATATGTTAGTGTCACTGTGTGGTTTTCACTTAAAGATCTACATGTTATTCTCATGTCGTCAATTTTTTGATTGAAGGATTCAATCATCTCCCACTAGTATGCCTATTTCTAGCTCTATATCAAATCCTTCTTTGTGATCCCCACATGGTAAATTATCATGGAGTCCCATGAATTTTAATATTTCTTCACTATTTTTGAATATATCTAGAATTGGTGGTACTTGTTGATCTGAGTCGATGAGTTGGGGGTATACTAGGCTTAATTTAGTGGTTTGGTCATTCGAGGTGAAATGTGTTGTGGATATCGTAAATAGAGATTTATTCTCAAATAGATCAGTGACATCAAGGGCGTAGTCATCTAGGGTAGTGTCACATGATATAAGTAACTAAGAGGAAGCCTCAACTTGTTTAGTGGAAGTACCCTTGCCAAGAATGGTAACCATACCAATAGTACATCCTAATCCAAGATTCTTTGGATGTCTCTCAAGAACAATAGGTTCTAGCAAACTATTATCATTTTGTCCTAGCTTTTCATTCTTGTTGTATCCCCATCCCATCATTAACCGTAAACCTTTATTATCATCTTCCATGGGAAGAATGGGCATGGGTAGGTTGTCCTGATAGATCAATTTAGATACATCTTCCTCATTGGTATCTTCTTTTTTCAAGTTCCCCCTCTTGCTGAAGGTGGTAGATGCAAGATTCAATGTGTCAGGTACTTTGTTGATAGGTGTGGTTTTTCCATGAGATTTGGGGGAAAGAGGTAAATCACCCAACACAAAAGTGTCCTTCTTTAGACTATAATCTCCACAACCATTGTGATTGATATCTACCTTGATATTGGGTATATTCTAGACAGTGTGTGTTTTATATTTTGAAGTGGATGCAAGGGAAGATGGGTCAACAAATGAGGATGAGGAGGTAGGGCCTTCATCATTCTTTTTTATATGGAGAATATTTTGGAACTTAGCCTCAAGGTTCTTACAATAGTAGAAAGGCCCGAGATCTCCATGGATAGTAACTTTTGTGCCCTCAAAAGGAAAATTGACACATTGGTGATAGGTGGAAGCTATAGCTTGCATAGCATGAATCCATTGTTGACCAAGTAGGATGTTGTAGTGGAGATCAATATTTAGCACTTGGCATGTGGTCTCAACAATTATGGGTCCCACTTGGATAGGTAGCATGATAATGCCTTGTGACACTCTTTCTTGATCATCATATGCCCTTATGGTTGTACTCTTTGTCTTTTCAATAACATCTTTTGAAAAACCCAAGTTCTTAATTAGCTAATGGGTGCAAATTTTTAGACCAACACCTCCATCTACTAAGACTCTTTTAACCTGATTCTATGAACAATGACTTCAAGGTGAAAAGTATGATAGTGGGATGGCTGCATTGGTAAGTCTTTTTCTGAGAAGGTGAGAAGATAAGGGGTAGTTATATGCCTTACCATAGTGAAACTAAACTGTATCAATATTCTCAAGGATGGAGGACATGGATAAATTTTTTTCTAATATCTCCCTATGTGTGTGGGATAGCCTCAATAGTTCCAAGATAGAGATTTATACGGAGGTCTTCTTTAGCTAATCTAGGAGACTATAGTTACTAGGGTTTGAAGTTTTCAATGTAGGTTGTGACCTAGGTTGGGAGGAAGCTCCTTATATTGTAACCTTTCCATGTTGTGTGGTGACTCCACACTCCGCACTAGGCCCACAAATGGTGATGATTGACATGATATTTCTCAGCCTCCTACAATGATTTAACAACTAAGCCCTTACAACTATGATTTAGAGATTGGAAATTTAAATTGAATAGCTATTTCAATCATCGTCAAGGTGCATTTAACTTGTCAACCCAGGGACGTGAAATTGAAATGGGTTAGCATAGTATGTGCACTAGAAATCCAAAGTAGCCATGTTCATCCTACAACTAAGAAAGACTCAATGCTGAAATTAAATTGCTTGGAAGGAAATAACATAAGTCTTGAGCATCGACCAACAACTATATTATGCTGAAATGCATGATAGAAATGAAAATTTGAGTGGACAAACAGGAGACTACTCTATCTGATTTGGTTGTAGGAACATTCATAGAATGGAATTATAGTGGTTTTAGGAACAGATAGTGCTAGATTCTTAACTAATTACTAAACATAAAATAACTAACTAACCTAAGAGATGGAATACTCACCAAGTGGGCCCCATTGGATGAGTATCCCCTAAAACAAATGTAAACTCAAATGAATGAACTTATAGATTCATTTCATTCATTGGAAAACATGAGTACAATCAAGCAACATGGTTGTATTACTGAAAAACTGAGAGTGTGCGTACATCATCAAATTAAGCAACCTCCGATTAAAAACCATCAGAAGGAGCATTTGAGTCATATTTATCGAAGTTGCCATTAAAACCTAGCAAGGTGATCAACTCCAACAGATTCAGAGGATGCCACATCAGGGAAAGCATAGAAAGTGGAGAGGAAACTATGCACACACAAAATTTGTTAGGCATGTTTTCCTTAACAAGAATTTGGGACAGCAGTAACGCCTATATTTTATCAACAACAATTAAGATCATTAAAAGGTGGTTACAACTATGATTTGAATGAGGAATCTTCTTGTCATCAAGAGACTTCCTTCATTGAATTTCCACCTTGTTGACCAGTATGGTGGATGACCAGCAAGCAGAATCTTCCTTAATTGCAAGCCTCTAATTATATCTGCATGAAAATATTAGTACGCACAACAAATGCATATCTGTAACAATCTCAAAGCGACATTCATTAATCACATACAAAATTAACACAAATAGTTTATATAGCATGTCAATATAATTTAAAAGTAATGAAAATAAGTTCATGTCCAATGTCTATGGTTTTAAGGAAATATCATAAAAAGGTCAACATCACAGCATCAAATTCTATGACAACTGTAGCAAATGGATAACAAAATCTATGAATAATTAGATCATAAACTAGACTCATCACTCCTCCCAACCTAAGGTCTTGTTGGTCCTCTAGTAGAGGAAGATTTGTTCCTTTGCTTGGTCAATGCCCTAAAATTTGCAACCACCAGCTATCCTACATCAGTTTTTGATGAGTTCCAATTAGGATCCAAATAGAACCCTTGTTGTTTGTTCAACTTGCTCCATCTTTGTCTCTCAGTAGCTATGTCATATCGGTAGTACCTAAAGTTTGGCATAGGCCACAGTAGGATAGGTGCCTGAAAATTTAGTGGAATCCAAAATTGTCCCTTTGTCCTTCCAATCTGTATATATCTATCAACTCTCTTAAGTGTTGCAGCAAAGTTCTGCATGGAATGAGGCTCATCTTGTTTCAAATCATCAGTTAGGTTGTTCCACCTTTGTGATAGGTATCCCATTACAAATTCCCCTATGGTTTTTACTATCTCATATTCTTTATAAATTGCCTCTCTCTCAGACATGATCCCATTGCCATAGCTTGGTTGGTAAAGATTTTTGTGTCAATCCTTGAAAAGATCTCCTAGATTTCTAGATTCAGCCCTAATGGGCAGGGGAGTGTTGGATTCAATTTTCCTATAAGTCCTAAATTTATTTCCCCAACTAACATTATTTTGTATCCAGGACATGAATGCCCTCAATAGGATATATCCAAAATATAACAGTGTACTCCAATCATGGTCTTTGGTAACAACATAATTATGTAAATAGAATTCACACAACAAATTTTTCATTTCAGGAGGAGCAATCTGATAAGCATTGAAAATTTCAAGAGGGTTCTCAATGGAAGGATTCAAACCTGAAACAATCCTTGCTAGCTTAAAAGAAATATGCTTCTCCTTCAATATAGAGCATAGACCCTTGGAGGAGTCTTGCACTTTAAGATCTGACGTACTAAGGCTACCATATTATCCACCTTTTTATTTAACGCAACAATTTCTCCATTCTTATCCTCAATCTCCTCATCTCTCTTTTGAATTTCCCTCTATAGCCTACGTTTCTCTCCTTTCCATTCTTCTTCCATCCTTTGAACTTATTTCCACAAGTTCATGGCTACCTTGTGCATTAAAGAATCAGAGGGCCTGTGTATTCCTACCAAAAAAATTCCTAGTACTTTTGCTTGTTCTATATAGGGTACCATTTGCAGGGCTTCTATTTGATCAACCAATTCTACCTGTAGGGCCTCAAGTTCATATTATTTCTCATGTTGCAAGAACACTTGATTTTGTTCTCCAATAGGAGCTCTAGCTTCTGCTCTTGTTGTTGGAGCTCCTGATTTTCCTCATACAATTGGCTTTCAACTTGTTTTGCGATGTCAGCAAGATTTGCTAGTGTTATGGTTGTTGCTTCCTCAAATGTGCCCTTTTCTTCGACATTCATCTACTCCATTAGAGCCTCTATATTGTCCCATGATGTTTCTCTAGGTTTAGGGATTCCCTCAGGAGATACACCTATGGCTGGCCTAGCTGGTCTTAATTTTCTAGGAGGGTTTCTACACTTTTCTTTTGTTGCAGGAAGAACAATGTTAGCCTTCTATTTCTTCAAGCTTGGCGCTTCTTTTTCTGTCATTTTATTTTTAGCTTTTACCTTTCTTATTTATGCCTTCTTCTTTTGTGCCCTAGTTCTCATTAGGGTGACAAGAGGAACATCATCATCAGAATTTGGAGAGGAACTTTCTTTTTTTGAATGTTTAGTCTCAAAATAACTAATCTCTATGGTTTGCTTGGCTATCGAAGGGTTTACACTAGGGCTCGCACCAAAATTTGAGGCTTTAGGAGCAGACCTAACATTTCTCATTCTCCTACTAATCCTATGAGGTTGAGGAAAAACCCTAGGTCACAAATGCTCTAGTCTAATTTGATCAATATTCAAGAATTCTTCCCAAGATATAGCAGACACATCATGTAGAGACTTAACAACTAATAATTTGATCAGACAATGGTGTGAAATAGAATTGTCCCTACCTTTTTGGGTCTCATCCACCATGATTGAAATAAGGTAGTATAGAACGTTTGGTACATTCATTCTTCGCCTGTGCCTCATGTGGTTCATGATTTTGAAATGCACAGAATGTAGATTCGACTGATGACCTTCACAAATAATATACTTCACCACATAAATTGCTACTTGCTTCCATGGCTCGGGCAGAGAAATTCTCTTCACTCCTTGTTTTTCCACACTCAATGGAGGGTCGTCAAGTTTTGTAAATTTGGCCCTAGCTGACCTGGCATCTCTGGTAGCAGGGTAATGTTCACCATTGACAGGAAACCCTATAAATTCTGCAATCCTTTCCTGAGTGGCTATGACCTCTAGCCCCTTTACTGTGGCCTTTCCTTTAGACAATGTTTGGGCGACTTCCAATGCAACATCTTCATCAAAACCATTCAGCTTCAAGAATTAATCTAACCATCCACAATTTCTAAACTCGGCTAGGCAAGGTGCATCCTATAATAATATATCATGAATCATGGGTTCATTTCGAATTAACCCACCTCCCATTGTCTACAATCAAACAATCACTCCACAAAGCTTTCCTTCCTACAACCTTCATCTAAACCAAAACTTCTCCTTCTTGCAACGCCGCCAAATTTCCAATGCCAGCATCGACTAAATTTTACCTTTTGGCTTAAGATTATGACATGAGCAATAAAGGTAGTAAAAGAGTAATAAATGAAGGCTAGGATTAAGGAAAATGGTGGTGGTTGATGTCATTTCACACATGCGAGCCGTCACCTCACTTAGAATTCAAATCGGCTCAATAACTTAAACTTTGCTGACATGAACCAATATAAACAGACACGTGGACATGGTATTTGCACTTCCCCCAACCTAAATTTGCACATTTGTCCTCACATGCGAGGTGGAATGATGATTTGACAGGGGCAGTGGATAATTGCATGCTATGGTGAACATCTATACTAATTTAAAACAATTGAATGAATGCACTAAAATTCAATTAAGATATAACAATTGATGCGCACACACCTGAATTCATGGAAGATTTATTGCAAAGATTATGGAAAAAATTACCAATCAGTTTTCAAGAAATAAGTTGAGCAATTAATGAAAGCAAAGTGGAATGAGCTAGAATGGAATGAAGTGAAATTATGGTGGCGTGATGAAAGAGAGAGAAAGGTGGAATGGATGGTCGGATGGGTGAAGAAGTGGACCCCCATAGAGTGGAAGTCTTTATTATGACAAGTTACATACCTTAATTAGCTAGAAGGAGGGACACTAGGTCCACTTCCTTCGGCTGCAGGAAGTTTGGGTGATACATTATGAGTTAATTGTTGCAGGAACTCATCCTTGGAAGTTGGCTTGTGATACAATCTCAGGTGATGGCCATTCACCAACATCTTAAATCTGATAGCGTCAATGGCAGTGAGCTGAACAATCCCATTGGGAAATACATCAGCCACCTCATATGGTCCTAGCCACCTTGTCTACAATTTTCCTACATTATCCTGATACCTTGAGTCATAGAGTAGTGCCCAATCACCTAGCTGGAATTTCATATCCTTGATGAATTTTTCATGTCACCTTATTCTCTGATTCTGCACTACCTCTGTGTGATGTAAATTTTTCCTTCTCATCTCATCCAGACCATTCAGCTGCATGATTCTATCTCTTTGTGCCTCAGAGATATCCATCCCCAAGCCCATTGTAGTCCTAAGATTATTATGGTCAAATTCAATGGGCATCATAGTTGTATTTTCATACAATAGCTCAAATGGAGTGAATCATGTAGTTGTTTTCAAGGTAGTTATTTAGGCCCAAACAACTTTTGGTAATCTGCTTGCCCAATCATTTCTATGGATAGCCACTGTTCTGGTCAGAATGGCTTCAATTTCTCTGTTGGTCACCTCAACTTTTCCATTGGCCTGAGGGTGATAAGGGGTAGACTTCCTATACCTAATTTTGTACTAATTGACCAGTGTTGTAACAAGGGTTAAAGTGAATTGAGCCTCTTCATCAGTCACTATCTCTCAGAACCCCATACCATGTGAAAATTTCCTCATAAAGAAATTTTGCAACCTTATTGTCTTGTGCATGCTTCATGGATGTAACTTCTACCCACTTGGTTACATAATCGGTGCATACCAAGATATAATATTTACCATTTGATGGAGGATCAATGGGTCCTACAAAGTCCAATCCCCACTTATCAAATCGAGTGATTACTACTTGGGGGTAAAGTGGCATCTCATCATATTTGGTTGGTCAGACCATCCTCTAGCATCTATCACATTTCCTTATGTATCTCCTTGCATCCTTGTGGAGTTTGGGTCAGTAATATCCTATGTTCAAAATCTTCATTTTTGTCCTCTTAGCTGCAAAATTCCCTCCATGGGGTTCATTGTGATGTGCATGCAAAATTTCATATGTCTCATCTTCCCTCACACATCTCCTCATGACATGGTCTAGTCCAATGTAGAACAAACATCCAACAATCCATGAGAAAGGAAAATATTTTTCAATGGGAACCCTCTTCTCTTTTAGAGAGAAGTGAGGAGGAACTCTCCATGTGACCAGATAATTAGCCATGTCAGCATACCAGGGTGTTTGCACACTGATGGAAAATAAATGCTTATCAAGGAAAGTGTCATCTGCTATTTGATTGTCTTCTGATGTAGTCAGCCTTGAAAGAAAGTCTACAATAACATTGTCCTTTCCTGGTTTATCCACAATCGTTATGTCAAACTCCTGCATCGGCAATAACAATCTTGCTAGCCTACTTGAGATCACGGGTTTATTCATGAGATATCTAATGGTTGCATGATCAGTGTGCACAAAGATCTAGTAGCCTATTATGTAGTGTCTGAATTTGTTTAGGGCATAAATAACTACCAACATTTCTTTTTCCGTCACAATATTGTTGAATTCAGCTCCTTGCAGATTTTTCTGACAAAATAAATAGCATTTTCAATAGCTCCTTCTTTTTGTCCAAAGACTGCTCCTATAGCATAGTCTAATGCATTTGTATGGATGTGAAAAGGAAGCTCCCATTAGGACCTATAAGATAGGGGGACCAACCACTGCAAGGCCCCAAGTCATGAAAGGCCAAGAGTGGAAAGGTTTCCCTAACTTACCTCTATTTAAAGGAAGGTTAGGATAGAAGGGATGATAATGATGAAGAGTATGTGTCCTTCGATCACTCTACAATCTCGAGAACTAAAGGGAGACTAGATGAGTCACTTTTTAAGGTCAACTCTGCATATCGGGTAGCTCTCTGTTAGAGGATAAAAGCATGGTTCTGGGACGACATCGCACTGAGCTGGTGTCTCACAGGTGCACTGGCATCTATATAGCCAGAAAACCAAAGAGACGAGGTCAAACTCTAAAACCTAGAATAACAACCTAGTTTAGAAGTTTCTTGAACAACAGAGTGAGATTAAGAAGAATATAACATGAATACGAGTGTGATAAAATAAATATATTACCGCAAGGGTAACGAAGATAATTTCGTAGACCAATCTTTTTTCTGACTTGCTCCAAGCTCTCTCCACCTGTACACAAAAAAAAGGGGAATGTTGGGGTTATTTAGGGCCCTGCCTCAGTCAGACCCCCGTTCTAGTGTTTCCACCTCCATGGATAGCCAAGTTTGCAACGATGGGATTAAAGATAAAGAAAGGAATGTAAGCTACGTAAAAAAAAGACACTACAATAAAGTACGTGCTTACTCAACCAAGACGATAGAGAAGATGAGAGGATCTTACGACCTCTGTCCAAAGCGCTCAAGGCTTGTGGAGGAGAAAATGAGAGGAACTCAAGCCTCTACTGCAATGGTGTGTGTCTTGTGCTTGCACTATCGGAGTGATGGAGTGGTAGATTGTTGCAATGGAGTGTGAAGTGTTGCTACAAAGCTTGTAGATTCTTGAAAGAGTGGAGAGATTGTCTAAGCTTGTGAAGAAGATCAACCAACTTTCAAAATGGAAGAAGAGATGAAGAATATGAAGGAAGAGGATGAAAACCGACCATATTCGGGTCAGCCAATCGAAGAGGGATGTTACTCTTCGACTTCCAATCGAAAGTGTAACGTCTCTAAAGACTCTAGCAACAAGAATCTGCAAGGGATGTAAGCGTGTTGCACAGAAGTCTATGAGCTGTGTGGGCATCCCTGATAGAAACACCCCCATCGACACTCAAAATAGGCACCAAGTGTGATGTGGACAATGGGCTTAAGTGGAATTAAGCCTCTGCCTTAGGTTTTCTAAAGTGCAAGGGGGTAAAAGTTAATTTGCATTAGGGGTGCAAATTCATGCTTATACAAGACCCTTGAGTACAGGAGCATGAGTTACAACTGCTTTCAAATCAGAAAATGCCCTATCACGGTCTTCTATCCATTGGAATTCAACATCTTTAGTTAGGAGATTATACAATGGTACTGCCATTTTCTTGAAGTCTTTGATGAACCTCCTATAATAACATGCATGTCCTAAAAGTCTCCTAATATCTTTTTGTTTTTCAGGGATAGGTAGATTGGTGATCACCTCAATCTTTGCAGGATCTACTTGAGTTGCTTTGTGAGAGATGTAGTGGCCAAGAACTACACCTTATTGCATCATCGGGAAGGAATTTTCACTATTTAAAGATAGATGTTGGTCTTCACATCTCTGTAGGACTCTCCTAAGATTTTCCAATGCTTCATTGAAATCAACACCATAAGTAGTGAAGTCATCCATATATATTTTCATGCAATCAAGAGAGATATCTGAAAATATTCTAATGACTACCCTCTGAAAAGTTGCAAGTGGATTTCATAAGCCAAATGGAAGTACTGAGTAGGTATAGGTCCCCCATGGACAGGTAAAGGTGGTCTTCTCCTGGTCTTCTGGTGCAATTTGGATCTGGTTATAGCCGCTAAATCCATCTAGGAAATAAAAGCACGGCTTTCCTGCAAGTGAGTCCAAAACTTGATCTATGAAAGGTAAGGGAAAATGGTCCTTTTTGGTGGCAACATTAAGTTCCCTATAATCAACAAAAACTCTCCACTTCCCTCCTTTTTTAGGCACAATCACCGATGGGGACACCCATTGGCTATTTGAAATGGGGTAGATGAATCTTGCATCTAGTAATTTTTGTAGTTCCCCTTTTACTATTTCTCCTAGTGCAAGGTTAATTCTTCTCTATGGCTGCCTCACTGGCGTATAGTTTTGTATCCTATGAGTGAAAATATTAGGGTCCAATCCCTTCATATCATGATAATCCCACGTAAATGCACACTGGTTGGCCCTCAGTAATTTTTCCAATGACAATTGTTGTTCTTCACTTAGTTTTCTATTAACATTTAGATATTTCCCTTCTAACACCTGCAATTATGTAGTTAACTCTACCATACATGATTCACTAATGCTTGATACCTTGAGTTAATGTGATAGTAATGTATGAGACATACCTATTGTTGCAGGAAATTCAACTGTAGGAAAAGCGTCTGCAGGAAGACCAGTTGCAGGAAGAGCAGTTGCAGGAAGAGCAGCTATAGGAAGAGCCGGAAAGAGTGTCTTCATTATATCAATAGAATCAGATGCATGAAAGGATAATACTTCCTATACCTTATAATGGCTATGGATTATGTTATACAATACTTCATCTTCATCTTGAAGCTGCATGAAAGGGTTTTCGCTTAACATCATAAGTTGTACCACAAAATTGACTTCCTCAGCCTCTTCACCAACATGTGGCCATATAGGATCATTCCTATCATGGGAGGGTTGAGAAGGAGGGTAGAGAATGAGATTTTTTGTGCTCTTTCCATAATAAATGGTCATGTTTGTTGTCTTGCATCCAATATAGGCATCTGTCGTTGCTAACCATGGCCTTCCAAGAATAATGGGGTACCCACCTAGTGTGACCTTGGGAGAAAGAATCATAAAATTTGTTGGGTACTCCCAAGAGTTTGTAGATACCACAAGATCCTCTACTATCCCATCAGGCTTAACAGTAGAACTATCAGCAAGCTATAGGACAATAGGAGTAGGTCTCATGTTTGCAACATTTAGTTGTTGCAGAATGTCCTTATTCATTACATTGATGGCTTCTCCCAAATCAATCAAAGCATTCTTTATCTAGATTCTATTTATAACAACTCCTACCACATGACTCCTTGGGTCATTATTTTTTGTAATAGTCACTTTCCCAAGCATGATGTTAGCCAACTATCCCACCACATGAACTGTAGTGGGGTATTTCTTCTTCCTACTTGGCTTCTTAAGGTATGCTTCCTTGATTGCCTTACCATATATGGGAACATATTTTATGGCCTAAAATAGAGGTATTTGGACACATATGCTTTAACTAATCTAAAATTTCAAAAGTTGTGTCCTCATTTTCTTCATTTTTTTTCACAGTTTCCAACCTTTGGGGAAATGGTGGTTCTGGTTTAGTCTGCTTGATTGGGACTGGTTCAAGATTTTTAGGTGCACTTGGTTGAATGGGGACATTCATAGGATCCACTTCTTTGACATGAATCTCAACGATAATGGGTGTGGAAGGATCTGGTAAAGTAGTTCCTGAATGTAAACGGATATTACTTACACTCACAACATATGCAGGGAATTGATTTGGATCAGCAGAGTATATCGGCTGCTATTGTGGTTTATTATTTGGGTTAGGTGTGGGTTGGGTTGGTAGCTGAGTAGGTTTAGGTGCATTTGAACTTGAATTAGCAGGAAGAGGCATTATAGAAGGTTGTTGAGGCTGAGAAGGTGTATCCATGTAATTGGTTGTCTACTTTGGCCATTGTTGTCCTCCCCTTCATTGAGATGTTTGTTGCCAGTTTCTTGGAGGTGGCTGCCAATTTCCTTGAAACTGCTGCCAATTCCCTTGAGGTTTCTACCACTAGGATGGAGAGTTTTGGTAATTGGTCTAGGAATTTGGAGGGTTATTCCAAGGCTATGGTGGATATCCTCCATAATTGGACGGATATGGGGGTTTCCATTGGTTACCAGATGAATAAGAGTTAAAATATGGCCCATCAAAAGATAGTGGATCTAGTGGAATGCCTTGTCTTGGATCCCATGGCCTCCTTTGTGCAATATAGTAGACTTGATATTCTTCACCTTGGATTGGTTTGAACTCAGGTTCCATCTTCTTTCTATCAATATTAGCTATCATTTTTCATCTACAGTCCTTCTTTTGTCTGCAATGAGGGCAATATTCTGCCAACATTGCATCTACCTCCTCTTGTTTCTTCTTGGCCTTAAGTGTATCCAGCTGAGTATCTAGATTTTTTATGATGTATTGCTTGAATTCTACCAGTAAGTGAGTAATGTCCATCCTTGAAACTCCACTGGTAGATGACTTACCCATATAAGATTGGTAAGCTCTACCCTTCTTTGAAGTTGCACTAGAATAGTTCTGACATATCTCCATGATGTCCTCCCAAGTAACTTGGGTGATATCTCCTCCTCCCATTAGGTCTAATGCATCTGTGCAGTTGTAATTAATTCCTCTTAAGAAAAGCATCTTTTGTGATTCTTCATTGAGTGTATGGTGTGGATATTTCTATAGGCAAAAAAAAAATCTTGAAATATAATCTTCTAGGATCTCATCTTCCTTTTGTTGAATCCTAAAAATGTCACCTCCTCTCATGTCACTGCCCCTAGAATACTCCTTGTATTTCTCAAGGAATTTTTTATTCATGTCCTCCCAAGTCTCCACAGTATCTTTTCCTAGGCTCATGAACCATATCAATGCAGCTTCTTTCAAGGTGGTAGGGATTAGCTTAATCCTATCGACATTAATGGTATATTCATAACTCTTGCAGAGTATATCAAAATCAAACTAGTATGTATCAGGATCTTCTATGACAGGTCCATAGAACTTAGGAAGGATTGAAGCAGGGATATTTTTGAGGTTGTCTACTTCATTCTGATGAGTAATAGGGAAAGGAAAATTCAGTTGGTTAGGTTTATTTCTATTTGCATCACCCATGCCTTCCTAATGAAGTTCCAAAGTAAGTGGCTTCTCAATCAGATTCTGATCTTCAGAGGAAGCTTCAGAACTGGTCAGATCCAAAAATGTATCAACAAAGAGGTGTGGATCTTCTTCTTTGTATCTAGGCAGGTTTTGATACTCAATTATCTGGAATAGGTCAGGATTGCTAGGAAGGAATCTCCCACAAGGATATCTCCTCCTTTCTCTATGCATATGGTATCAACCCACTATCAACCAACTCACACAAAGAATTGGAAAAATAATAGGGGGTCATTACTTTCATAAATGAGGGGTATACTAAGAACAACTTCTAGAAATACTACAGGAAGAAAAACTATCAATGAATCAAAATAACATCCTAGTTTGACACCATCCCCGGCAACGGTGCCAAAAATGTCAGCCTCCTACAATGATTCAACAACTAAGCCCTTATAGTTGTGATTCAGAGATTGGACATCTAACCTGAATAGCTATTTCAATCATCATGAAGGCACATTTAATTTGTCAACCCAAGGACGTGAAATTGAAATGGGTCAACATAATATGTGCACTAGGAATCCAAAGTAGCCATGTTTATCCTACAGCTAAGAAAGACTCAATGCTGAAAGTAAATTGCTTGGAAGGAAATAACATAAGTGTTGAGCATCAACCAACAACTATATTAAGTTGAAATACATGACATAAATGAAAATCTGAGTGAACAAATAGGAAACTACTCTATCTACTTTGGCTACAAGAATAGTCACATAATCGAATTCTAGTGGCTGTAGAAACAAACAGTGCTAGATTCTTACTTAATTACTGAGCAAAAAATAACTAACTAACCTAAGGGATGGAGTACTCACCAAGTGGGCCCCCTTGGATGAGTATCTCCTAAAACAAATGTAAACTCAGATGCATGAACTTATAACTTCATTTCATTCATTTGAAAACATGAGTACAACTGAGCAACGTGGTTGTATTACTAAAAAACTAAGAGTGTGAGTATATCAGATTAAGTAACCTCTAATTAAAAACCCTCAAAAGGAGCATCTGAGTCTTATTTATAGAAGTTGCCACTAAAACCTAGTAATGCAATCAACTCCAATAGATTCAAAGGATGTCACATTAGGGAAAGCGCAAAAAGTGGAGAGGCGGCTACGCATGCACAAAATCTATCAGGCATGTTTTCCTTAATGTGAAATTGGCATAGCAATAATGCCTATATTTTCTCAACAACAACTAAGATCATTACAAGTCAATTACAACTTTGATTTGAATGAGGAATGCTCCCACCGTCGAGAGCCTTCCTTCATTGAATGTCCACCTTGTTTATCGGTATGGTGGATGACCAACTGAAAAAATATTCCTTCATCATAGGCCTCTAATTATATATGCATGACAATATTAGTACGCACAACAACTACAAATTTGTAACTATCTCAAAGCGACATTCATTAATCACATATAAAATTAACACATATAGTTCATCTAGAATGTCAATATCATTTAAAACTTATGAAAATAAGTTCATGTCCAATGTCTATAGTTTTAAGGAAATATCATAAAAAGGTCAACATCCAAGCATCAAAGTCTATGACAACTGCAGCAAATGGATAAAAAATTCTATCAATAATTAGACCATAAACTAGACTCATCAATATTATCACAAGATGTGACCACATTGGAATAGACATGTGCTACATTAGTGTAATTATTTTCCTTGCCACTATTGATCCCTTTGTTGTGATTCGGCATTGGATTCTTGTATATCTTGAGATCTTGATTACCTATTGATACATCAATGGTTACATCTCCACTTTCTATAATATCTTTGATAACATTCTTCAGTTTCATATAGTTTGACATTTTATGCCCTTTGATTTTGTGAAAATCACAAAGATCCTTTTCGTTATACAAGGTGGTTTATCTTGAGGTTCCTAGTATTTCTAGAAGTTGGGGAGTATAATCAAGTTTTACTGTACCAATTTTTTCATTATTTATTCAATAGGTTCCCCCAATGGTGTGTATTTTTATTTTGGGTAGTTATTCCTATTAGGGGGTCATCTTTGTTGAGTTTCAATGTTATTGATTTAATTATCCTATGGTGGTGGTGTGGTTAGTTGAACAATTTTTTTTGTGTTGGTTGGTTGGTTGGTGTTTGGCCTAGGAGCAATTATGACCACTTTAGCATCCACAATGCCATAGTTTTTTATGTTCTTGTTCTTATCCCAAACACGAGGCTTTTCATTTGAACTGGTTGATGGGTGGTTGTCTCTATACACTTATGTGTTTCCCTGTGATATTAGGGCTCTCTCAATGTTGAGGGACCTTGGGACAAGCTCATCGTAAGTGTTGATGCATTGCATCATTAAGTGGAAGGATAGATTTGGGTCAAAATTTTCTATGATAATCCCCACTTGTTGCTCGTCGAGAATGGGCCACTTGATCTTACTAGCTTTTGCCTCCACCTTTGTAAGAAAATAGCAAAGGATTCTCCTTTGTTTTTCTTGAGTGTGTACAATTCTTGTAAACTTACATCCATGTCAAGATTGAAGGAGAACTGATCTATCAATCTATCAATGGTTTCTTGGAATTTTTTGATACCTAGAGGTAACCATGAAAACCAATCAATGGTGAGCCCTACCAAACTCCATGGAAAGAGGTGCATTAATTAGGAATCATTGTAGGTCACCTCCATACACATGATGTGGAATTCTTTGATGTGATTCACAGGATTTCCCCTCCCTTTGTATTTATCAAACTTAGGGACCTCAAAATTGGGTAGGAAAGGTACCATTGCAATGTTTCTATCGAATGGGTATGGACACAAGTTTTTTTGTGTATGTGGTTTCTTCATTTTTCCTATTTGGATATCCTAGATTTGTTGTGTGAGTGTCTTGAGATGTGATGACACATCGTCTTGAGGATTTCGTGGAGGAGCATATGTTGTGTATGGTGGGATGGTGGATGAATTATAAGTGGTATTTTGATATTATGATGTGTTGTATGGTGTGTAGGGTGGATTTTGATACTGTGAGGGTGATGCTAGTAGAGGTTTATATGCTCCTAATGTATTGGGATAGATGGTGTTTTTTTGGTGATTATAGTATAAAATTTGTTCTTGTTGTTGTTGTGCAAGCACTTGTTGTTGTTGGCCATATTATTGGTCTAGAAATTCTTGATGTTCTGCTTGTTGTTGTTGTGCGAATAACGCTTGTTGGGATTTCTGTTGTTTTTGTGTGACTAGGTCTTTTTGTTGATCTTCTTCTTGTTGTGTGACTAAGGCTTGTTTTTTAGCTTGTTATTGTTGTTGTACGACTAAGGCTTGATATTGGGCTTGTTGTTTTTGTGTAACTAAGGATTCTTGCTAGGCTTTCTAGTGTTGCAAGGCTTGTTGATAAGCTTCTTGTGCTTGTAGGGCTTCAGCTTGAGCTTTTTATTTTTGTAATGCTTGTTGATAAGCCTAGTGTGCTTGCCGCAAATCTAGGGTGTGATCTTTTTGTTTTGGTGTCATGAAAGTGGTTTATTGTTGGGATGGATTTTCGATGATCATGGGTTATTGATTGATTTGAGTGGTTGTGGGTTGTTTTTTCTACAATTTCTTGTAATATTATCAATTGGGAGGGAGGAATGTAGATTTGATACCCCATTTGACTTTGCATGATTTTTGGGACCAATGGTAAAGATGATGATGGTGCCATTTGGTATTGTGATTTCAATGGCACATTCTGACCTTGGATTAATAGATTAGAAGGGTTCCCTTGACCAATGTGTGAATGGTTCTCTTGTTGTGTTTGATTTGGGATTAAGGCATTAGCTTGGTTGATAGGGTTTGTGATCAATGTGTTGTTTTGATTTGGATTGATGATAGATGGGTTTGATGTGGATGGTGGATTAACTTGAGTAGCTTGGGTAACCACTTGTTTCAATGTGTTGATGGGTTTGTTGGAACCACTTGCTATGGTTTTCCCTTGCATGAGGGTGTTATCTTACCCTTGTTGTCCTATTTGAGGAACTTGGTTCATAGTTCTTTGTGTAATATTTGGCACACCTTAGGTATTTATGATAATGGATGAAGATGGTTATGCTCGAAATTTTGAGGTCGAGGTGGTGTTATGGAAGGTAATTGGTTTGTGTGGATGTAGAGGATGTTCTGGGATGGTAGTGGAAGAATGATATGGGGCCCCAAATGTTGGTGTCCACGTTGCCTCTTGGGTAATATTGGTGTTTTGGGCACCCAAAAGTGTGTTTCCTCCTAAAGCAAGAGTGTGACAAGGATCGGTGGCAATCCTAGTTGCAAGAATACAAGTTAATGTTTGACTTTGCACAAGGGATGGAGCTGGTTGATTTATAGATTGGGTTAACCCTTGTGTCAAATTTTGTGCGAGAAAATTTGGATGATTTTGTTTATACTCAAGGAGTTCTTCTTTAGTAAGTTGAAGTGGGTTGTTTGTGACATCTTCTACCTCATATGGTCCCAATGGATTTTTGGGTTGTTGTGATGGAGTAGAATGGATCTTTGGATCAAATTCACAGGTTTGGATCACTTGCATTGGATGTGACTTTGGTTTCTTCCATGATTCTCTTGTGTTGCGATCTTGTTGTAACCATAAATTATGGGTCAACTATGGGAGAAGTGTGTTGAGATATATAATGTTGAAACTCTCTAGTTGAATCAAATTTTGGTAAAAGGGACCCTCTAAGTTTTTTTGGACTAATGGTGTGAGTGGATGATGAAAAGGGTGAATAATATGGGGGATGAACTTTCTAAACTTTTGAAGAACACATTTAGACAAAGAAATTTAATTTTTTTTATTAAAGGTGTTAATGAACTTGTAAATATTTAAGGTAGACTTGTGACCTTTAAGCTAAACGTGTCCACAAAATGTGATAGCTAAATCAACTAAGTGCATGGAAAAGGATCCATTTCACACACAAAGTAGCTAAGTTAGGGGATTGGTTTGATAAATTTATTAGTCTAAAAAAGTGTTGGTGTGTCCAAAAAATTTCTAAAGTTGTTTGGTAAAATGAGATTTAAAATGTATGAAGTTGGATGAAATGTTTGACCCAAAATGTTAACCTAAAATGAAACTTTATTTTTAAAAACCAAGGTAGTGAGAAACATGCTATACCTCTGAAGTTATAAAACCCTAAGAACCTAATGATTTTGATTATAGAACTCAATTATTTTTACTCAATATTTTGAAATAATTTCCTTGTCTCAATTTTCTTGTTTTGGGGAATCAATGTTTGAACATACATCAATGTGGGTTGTTCATTTGATTTAATCTTTGCTTAAGTGAGATTATTTCATTACCACATCAAGAAAGTCTTAATTAAAGTTCAAACTTAAATGTCTATGTCAAAAGAAACCTTCATTTCACAAAGTCCATTATGTGAAAATCATGAAGCTAAGGCCATAGTTCCCTATGTTAACTTTGGAAAGTGTGGATTTAGATATAAGCCTAAATATTTATAAATCTCAAAGGATAAAATCCTTAGGAAAAGCATAAATATTTAGGGCTCTTTAAAAGGTATCAATACTTAATCCAAAGGATTTGAAGTTTGATTAAATTGTTGATGTGTGTTTAAGTTTTTTTGGAACCAAACAATGTGTCAAACATGACTCAAAAGCAATAACATTCCTAGCTCAAGGGTACGTTCTTCTTGGTAGGATTACCTCATGCCTTTCATAGTAGAAGAGATAATTTTACATGTAATTAATAAAAGAGTGTAGAGGTGTGTTAAGAATGAATTCTTAACCTCTACACTTCAACCAAAATTGGACATGGCAAGTAACTTCTTGGAAATAAATTCCAATGCACCACTTTAAAGAACTCTATGGATGGACAAAGTTGGCCACTACTTTAAAAAAGGTTCTTAATGGAAACAAACCAAGAACACCTATCGTTTCACTACTATATGTTGGTCACTTAAGGCTCTTAAACCATTCCCTTCCAATTAAGGAGAGGGATTAGGTGCAGCACGTTGACGCCTCACGATTGAATTTACCTTCTCATGATTTCCCAACCTTTGATATAGCTCATCGGTAAACATGCTTCAAGAACTTTCCTATGAGTTTTCTGTTGTGGGCTGTGTCTCATAATAATCCATCTCTTAAGGGTGAATCAAAGCATGAAAGTACACTTGTGTATTTCTCTTCACCCAAGATCGTGTGAAGTGCAAGGGAAGTGGATACATACCACAAGTGTACACAAGCAACAAAGGTATACTTGTCGTGCAGGAGCACCTAAAACACATATTTGTGAAAATTCATCAAGTGAAGGTTGGATATAGGTTGGTCTAGGAATCAGGGGCTAAATTGAGTCTTTCATGTTAATAAAGGTCTAAGAAGAACACTTTTAATGTATTTGGGGGTTCTTGTAGTATTTGGTTAAAAATTTGCATTATGATGTAATAATTGTCCATAAATTGTCAAATAGTGCAAAATTAAGGAATGTGAAGAGTCTAGGTAGTTGAATAGTTGCTAATGGGCATTTCTAGTTGGTTTTTGATTGGAAATTTTATGTAAGGCCTCATGAAGGCTTGTATAGAGGTTGAAGAACTTTGAAAGGAGAAATCAATAAAAGAAATACTATTTTTTTAGTTATTTTTCTGAGTTTTACTTCATTTCCAACCTATGTACGGGTCTGTACAATAGGGGTTGGCTCTTAAATGCTTCAAATTTGTTGTATAATGGTGTTAGATTCATTTCTAATCCATTCTTGAGGAATTCCTTTGTGTTTAACACACTTTAAGATCTAATTTTCTTTGACTAGGTTAAAACTAGGGTATTGGGGTTTTGAACCCAAAAATGCATTGAACAGGCCATTCCTCCTCCTGTGCCTACTGTATCTAGGGGGAATGGACCTAAGTAGGTTTTTAATAGGTTTATGAGTAGCCATATTGGTGTGTTGAAATGGGTTGGCTGAATTGCCTTGTTGCCTTAGTGAAATTTTGAGTTTTAAGCCTTTGAATCAAGGCTAGAGTAGGTGATTTAAAGAGTTTGAACTAAGAAGGGTTGGAACTCAGTTGTTCCTTTGTTTTCAAGTTTATTTTTATGTTCCTAGAAGTCTTTAGAGGTTGGGAGTGGTTGGATGTGTAAGATAGGTTGAGACCCTAGTTAGAAGAGGGTGGAAAGGAGTGACAAAGTGAGGTTTTACAAAACAAGTGTATAAACAACTTGAGGGCAGCATCATTTAATGTTTTTAAAGCATGTGCAAGTGAAATGATGAGGGATTGAAGTGATTTCAGGTTTCTATGTGGTTAGAGTATAAGACTTGGAATAAACCCTCTTAATTTGGCTAGGAATCAAGGGTTTAGAGGTTCACCATGTTGGAGATGACAATCTTGTTAATTGATTGTGGTTTTGGAGGTTTGAGGGCATAGGAATTGCTTCCCCATGGTCTTGAGGGTCTGTGTCAAGTTTGAAGGTGTGTTGCTTTGTAAATTAGGCATGATCAGCCTAATTAGGACAATGTAGGAGGGGTGATTTCAAGGGTTTGGTCCAAAATACTTATACTTGCTCTTGGGATATGTGTTATAACTCTGAATTGGGAACCTAAATCCATATTTAGATCTCTAAGTTTTTTGGAGAAGTTTGGTGAAAAGTCACAAAAACTAGTTTCCTAGTGCTACAAGGGCCTTGGTGAAGATTTGTTGTGGTTTTGTAAGATTCAAGGGTTGAACCCTTGAGGGTGATTTGATGTCTAATAAATTGGTTGCATAGTGGAGAAAATTCCCTTGGTTTAAGATTGAAGTTTTCATTATTATGAGTGATCTCCACCTTGGCTCTGCATCATAGTGGTATCAGAGTGAGGAAGTAGATTTCTTGAAGAATTTGAAGGTACAAAGACATTATGGCCATTAGAGGGTTGGAGGAGAAAGAGGAACAAATGAGGAACACTATTTTCTAGACCAGATGCAAAGGCAGAGGTAAGGTATGTAAATTAATGATTGATTTGAGTTCATTGGATAATGTTGTCTCAGAGGAGATGGTTGAAAAGTTACATTTGACTAGGATAATTCATGATTCACCTTATAATTCACATTGGGTAAATAATAATCAGCATGTTGTGGTTAGAGAGTAAGCATTTTTAGATTTTTAGATTGGTCCTTCTAATGATGTTGTACTATGTGATATTATACCTATAAAGGATTGTCACATGATACTAGGTAGAGCTTGGAAATATGATAGGTTTTATATCCATAATGGAAGACTTAATATATATGAATTTGAAAAGGATGGGCAAAGGTACACCTTGAGTTGTTTGCAGGATGAAGGGACACAAAGAAGGATAGGCATGTGTGGAAAAAGAGAGTTTTTGGAACAAAAGGAAACAAAGAAGGTGAAGTTCAGAGATGAGAAGAACTTGAGGGAACAATATAAGGATAGAGAGTATGATGAAGACAAATGCAGGTTAGAGGATTTGTAGTTGCAAGAGGATAAGGTAAAGGCAGCAAAGGGCAGGTCTGTGACCTTGATTTGTGAGAAGACGACACTTGGGATAGAGATCCCTCAAAAGGAAAAGGGTAAGAGTATAGGAAATTCATCAATGGAGAGGCAAGGGAGGCCTAGAGATGTCAGTAAAGATGAAAAGAAATGTCCATTGAATGGGAAAAGTAAAGAGAGGCCACCAGAGACTGATAATGGAAAAGATGAGTTGCAGCAGCAGTATGTTGATATTTAAAGGATGGAGGATATAATGATAGAAAGATCTTGAAGGATGATAGTATGAAAGAAAAGAGTGTGGAGACAGTTAGGACAAGTGAGCAGGTTGGAGAAAGACATGAAGGTCTTGGAAAGTGTGGGTAGATCATGATTGGGGCAATATTGTGTCCCTTAAAGGCAGGAGAAAGTGATAGACAAGCAAGGATTCCAAATGCAGTGATTTGTGTGTCAAAAGGTATAGAGGAAAGGAAAGCAGCAAGACTGGTACAAAGTCTGAAGGTGAAGAAACTTGAGAATGCAGAGAAGGTAAAGGTAGAGAGTGAAGAAAAATTCAAGATAGAGGAGAAGTTAGTGAGCCAAAGAGAATGGTAAATGGTAGTGAGTGAGTTTGTGAAAGAGTATGAGGAAGTTGCATTCACCTTGCATGGTGAAGAAGAGGATGTACACAGGTTGAGGAAAGTCTCCATGTTGAAAGAAGCTAGAAATGGAGAGTTGTTAGTGATTGGCTAGGAGAAGGCTAAAGAAGAAGAATTTGTGAAGTCTCCAAATGAAGTGGAGAAGCATGATGTTGTTGAGGTTTGGCCAGAGAGTTGTCCTTGGAAGGTAAGACTAGTTGTGGGGCAGTTGTATACTATCATGAGAATGGTGCTAAGTGTAGAGAACTTGAGGAAGAGTGTGAAAGGAAGAGTTAAAAGATAGAAAAGGAAGGGAGTCATATGTTACTTCCTTATGTAGATGATAATGCTGATGAGAGACAAGCCAAGAGTTAAAATGAAAGGAGAGGTATAGGGTATAGATTGTTTATAAGTGAATAAGTATGATGAAAAAATTGAGAGCAGCTGGTTGAGGTGTATGAGAATAAGTCTGCGCATGAAGATACAGGTTCGATGAGATAATATAGTCAAAGGATTGATGATCATGGACAAAACTAAGCCAAAGGTAAAAATAAAGTATTTACAGAGACAAGTAAGGAGCATCGGAGGTTGAAGATCAAGATTTGTTGTAGATGAAGACTCCCAAGGGACTTGGAAGAATTTTTAAGCCAGGTTGTATGGTGTAGGATCACCTAAAACACATATTTGTGAAAATTCATCAAGTGAAGGTTGGATATAGGTTGGTCTAGGAATTAGGGGGTAAATTGAGTCTTTCATGTTAATAAAGGTCTAATAAGGCCACTTTTCATGTATTTGGGGGTTCTAGTAGTAGTTTGGTTCGAAAGTTGCATTATGATGTAATAATTGTCCATAAATTGTCAAGTAGTGCAAAATTAAGGAATGTGAAGAGTCTAGGTAGTTGAATAGTTGGTTATGGGAATTTCTAGTTGGTTTTTGATTGGAAATTGTATGTAAGGCCTCACGAAGGCTCGTACAGGGGTTGAAGAACTTTGGAAAGAGAAATCACTAAAAGAAACACTATTTTTTTAGTTATTTTTCTAAGTTTTACTTCATTTCTAGCTTGTGTACGGGTCTGTACAATAGGGTTTGGCTCTTAAATGCTTCGAATCTTCTATAGCATGGTGTTAGCTTCATTTCTAATATGTTCTTGAGGAATTCCTTTGTGTTTAACACATTTTAAGATCTGATTTTCTTTGACTGGGTTAAAAACAACGTATTAGGGTTTTGAATCCGAAAATGCATTGAACAGGTAATTCCTCCTCATGTACCTAATGTATCTTGGGGGAATGGACCTTTGTAGGTTTGAAATAGGTGTAGGTGTATCCATATTGGTGTGTTGAAATGGGTTGTATGAATTTCCTTGCTGCCTTGGTGAAATTTTGAGTTTTAAGCCTTTGGATCAAGGCTAGAGTAGGTTATTTAATGAGTTTGAACTAAGAAGGGTTGGAACTCAGTTGTTCCTTTGTTGTAAAGTTTAATTTTATGTGCCTAGAAGGATTGAGAGGTTGCGAGTGGTTGGATGTGTAAGAGAGGTTGAGACCCTAGTTCGAAGAGAGTGGAAAGGAGTGACAAAGTGAGGTTTTACAAAACAAGTGTATAAACAACTTGAGTGCAGCATCATATAATGTTTTTTTAAGCATGTGTAGGTGAAATGATGAGGGATTGAAGTTTTTTTAGGTTTGTATGTGGTCAGGGTATAGGACTTGGAATAAACCCTCTTAATTTGGTTAGGAATCAAGCGTTTAGAGGTTCACCATGTTGCAGATGGCAATCTTGTTAATTGATTGTGGTTTTGGAGGTTTCAAGGCATAGGAATTGCTGCCCCATGGTCTTGAGGGTCTGTGTCAAGTTTGAAGGTGTGTTGCTTTGTAAATTAGGCTTGGTCAACCTAATTAGGACAACATAGGAGGGGTGATTTTAGGGGTTTGGTCCAAAAGACTTATACCTTTCCTTGGGATATGTGTTATAACTCTGAATTGGGAACCTAAATCCATGTTTAGAGATCTGAATGTTTTGGAGAAGTTTTGTGAAAAGTCACAAAAACTAGTTTCCTAGTGCTACAAGGGCCTTGGTGAAGATTTGTTGTGGTTTTGTAAGATTCAATGGTTGAACCCTTGAGGGTGAGTTGACATCTAATAAATTGGTTTCATAGTGGAGAAAAGTCCCTTGGTTTAAGATTCAAGTTTTCATTATTATCAGTGATCTCCACCTTGGCTCTACATCAACTTGAGTGTTTATCTTCAACCTATATTGCACGAAGTGTAAGGGGATTGGATATGCACTACAAGCATACAAAATAAAATCAAGCACTCATTCATTTCAATCCAACATATCAAAATGACTTCATTTTAAGCACCAATGGAAAAGTTTGAAATTTTTGTTCAATTTTAAACTGATATTGCAAAATGAGGATATGTGGGTCCAGTTTTAACCAACTTTGAAAATAAATTTTAAACCCAATTGAATTTTAGTTGGTCCTTAAACATAAAACAAAGAAGCATATGATGGGTTATAAATGTCCCATAAGTGTAAAAAGATTTTTTACAATATATGAATGAAGGATAATATGCTTCTTCACTTCAAATGTTCTCAAATCTACAAAACCAATTGACCTCAAAAATAAAAAAACTAGATGTTATTAAGATATAAGAGAGCATATGATATAAAAATTTAAAGGACATGCAAAAATTAACTCACCAATTTCTTTACTAGTAAAAAGTGAGGTTGTCCACAAAGGCGTCACTATAATTGACAAAGGCATCACTGTATGGTGATGCTCAACAATGGCGTCACTCTAGTGAACTTTTCAAAGTGTCACTCTATAGAAAAAATAGATTTCAAAGGTGGAATAATATCAAACGTGACGCTATTTGAAAATCTACGATAGTTTCAAAAAGGATTACTGTCGCTATATTTAAATAGGCATCATTTTATTTTACTTAAGCATCGCTATAATTATTGCAAAGGCATCGCTATATGGTGATGCCTTAAAAATCTGTCATTGTATGGAGATTCCTTACAAAGGCATCTTTGTAGCCTGCAAAACCATTATTGTATCTGCAAAACTAAGAACATAAGAATCTAAAGAGAAATTTGTCAAATAAGGTCAATATAGCCCTCCCTCTAGTGCCAAAATGTGACAAAATTCATAGTGTAAGCTAAATACGATAGATCCAAATGAATTTATACCCTATTTAATCCTCTAAGCAATAATCCCAATAAGATATTTGAAATTTCAACGAACAAGAACCCATTAAACTAACACGAAATCAACATAAAAACATAAGGGAAATCTATTCTAAGACCTAGAATCTTATCCTATTAAGGGAGTGGTGTTCCATTGATGTGGAATGATGACCCTTGCCCAATCCCTTGGATGATATGATCTTGTTTCAATAGGTTTTAATGAAGAAAACCATCAAGATCAATGAGATACGAATGAAACATGATATGAATCTAGTTTAACATGATAAAGATGTATTATAAATGCTCAAATGCTTGATAAAATGGATGCAATCTATGCTAAATGGAAACAAAATGCAAATATATAATCCATGGATGAAAAATATGCTAAAATTGATGCAAACTAAGTTATCATGGAAACCAATAATGGATTCTTAAGCTAAATGGATGAAGCTTTAATCTAAAATACTATCAAATATGAAATATAGATGGAAATGAGTATGAATTTCAACAACATAAATTTGTTGTCAAAAGATGCATCCATTTCTCTCCAAATGATGAAGTATTTATAGGAGATGAAATGTAGAATCAATGGTCAATATGAAAAGGAGGGTGAAACATGGATCAAGGATTCTCATCAATGGATGAGAATCAAAGATCACATGGATCAAGGAAAGCATCAAGGGTTGAGAATGATTCAAACAAACACACTTTGTAACAACTTTGAAATTTGTTACCAAGTTTGTTTCGAAACAATCATTCCCTTTTTGGAGCCAAATAGGAGAATCTTCCTTTGAAATATTCCCTATGCAAGTGGATGAGAGGAAAAATTAGTAATTTAGTAATTAAAACTAAATTTTGACTGTGCAAGATGAGGAATAATAAGATATCCATTAAATAATTTATTTATTTAATGAAAAGGGAGGAGTGGCATTTAATTAAATTATTTAGATTAATTAATTAATGAGAGGAGATAAAGGAAGGGATTTAAATTAAATAATTTGCATTATTTAACTAAACTAGATGAAATGTTAGTATGAGAGGGTAGAAATTAACCTAATTAGATTAATTAGATTAATATATGAAAATGAATTATTTAATTAAATAATTAGGTTAATTTAATAAAATAGGCGAAAAGAGGATGAAATGATGTTAGTGATCAAATTCAAGTGTGTAGTACCATTCAGGACAATTTTAAGTGTCTACAAACACAATCTGGAATATTCGATCAACACCTTGAAATCCAACAAATCCTTCACAATAACTTTCACCTAAAGAACATACTCATTCTATATAACCAGTTAACCTTCTGCATATTGTAACTGATGAATCGAACCTTAGAGAGCACCAAAACTCAAAAAATTCATACTAAAGATAGATATGATCAATATAAGAAGACTCTCATATCTGCAAGACTATAAACCACATTACAGAGAAATGTGAAGCAAAACCATTTCTCCCAAACAACATTGCTTTCATAGTTCACACACTGGTGAACATAACTTTCTTTGCACAATGATTTAGAACATGAAACTCTATATATAGTACATCTAAACACCTCTGATTAATATATCTGAACCACACAAGAAGATCTTCAACCATGAAGAGATGTGGAGCAAAACACTAAACACTACTTTTCCATACTAAACACACTTTACCACATTGTTTCTTCTTTTATTCAAATTTTCTCAAAAGAAATTGGAAACCAAGCACTAGAAACATCAACTCAACATTTACAACACTTTCTCATCATCACCAAACTAACTACAATACAACAACTCAACCACACACATGCTTATCAAGGAAACACTAGAGGTTGACAAGTTAGCGAAACTACTAATGACAACATAATGCAACTGATCAAAGCATCTCTAAAAGTTGGATCTTTTGACATCAGTGAAAGCATAAAATTTTAGCGATATCTATATTTTTCATTGATGGAAACACATGAGAAACCATCAATGACAAAAATAACATCTCTGATCACATACATGACATGATCATTACACACTACCCCCCCCTCCCCCCCTTACAGAAGCATTTACTCTTTCCAACACTTTCTCTTTTCTCCCCCTTACATAATAAGGTTTTTCAGTTAAATCTCTCCCCTTTGACATCAATGGAAAAGGATAACACAAATCTCTTCTTAGCTTTCCTTTAAGATCAATCACACATAATTTCTCTCCTCCAAGGGTAGTGATGGGACTTTTAAATTTCAAAGGGGGGAGGCTTGGGTTTTAAGGTTTTATATTACCCGTGGGAATATAAATTATCAACTTTTGAAACCCTCACATTACATTTCAATGATGACTTGCTACCAAGGGTAACCAGTCACTTAAGTTGTCTGGTTGAGCCTTTCCTTAGCGCTCTTACCGGCCCCTTTTCACCTGACCTACCAGTTTCCTATCTGCCACTTTGGCTTTTGATATTTGTATCGCTGAGGGTTTTCCGGCCGATCCCACCACTATTATATATTTTTTTACATTCAACTTGGTGAACCGTCCGATCACAGATGATCTGGACCATTCCTCACAGACCTCACATGTATGTCTGCTGATGTCACTAAAGTGGTGTAGGGTCTACGAGATGCCACCATCTGTCATATAAGGAAGGGTGGGGCCTTTTCCCTAGGCTCCGGCAGTGACAGATGGCCGTCTTTTCACCAACGAAGGAATTTAATGACGGGGATTAATATTGATTGTCCCTCACAGGCCTCGCACGATCAAACTAAATGTTCCTAAAGTACTATGAGGTCTATGAAATGGCTACACATGGTCTGGCTCTTGAAGCAATGGAGGCTAGGTGGGGCCTACTACCCAATCACAATTTTCTTTCTTCCTGAGCTGTGATTGGCTATGGTTTTTCCTTGGCGCTGATGTGGATTTTCAACACTCATTGGCTCAATCTGAGTCATCCGATTTGCCAGGTCTGTTCCACATCAATGGTTCAAATTCATAGGTGGGTGTTGCTTTCCCAGTGGTTGGTTTTCATTGAAATGGGCGTGCGCATGCCTGACATGAATTTTTGTTTTTCTCCAATGATGAGGAATGTGAATTCGAATTTCATTCTAAATGAAATTCATTTTAAAATTAACAATGCAGCCCGATGCTTTGTTGCTCTCCTATCCTATAAAGGAGATTTCATGGCTCATTGTTAAGGGTCAGATTTTGGATCTAGAAGGTTTTGAATATATGTACAGTCGGTTTGTTTATTGTAGTTTTCTTGAAGGTTCTAGTTAATATCTTTTCTGGTCAGGTTTTCTATGAAGCAAGCAAGCTATGCTAATGTAGTTACAGATATTAAAATAATAAGTGATAATCATTTTAGGACAATTTCTCTCCTAATTGTATGTCATAAGTTGTGAATGAGCCTATTAATGATATTTTCATTCACTTTCAATGGTATATTTGAATGTGTTCTTCATTTCCTTGCTTTAACTCAATGAGTTAATAAAATTTCTTGAAAATGAGTTACAGATTTATGATTATACATTCAGGATTGCTAAGGAGTGTTGTTTTAAAACTAAAATTCACATGATGTAAATCATTATGGCGATATGTCCATAATATATGGTTTATGTTTTGTATGACTCCTACCCAATGGATGAGACACTGGCTATTTTCTTTAGGATTACTACGGGGCTATAATTCTAAACAAGGTGGTCTAAAGCTCTGAACAAACCAAAATATTAAACCCTTTCTCTTTATGAGATGCAAATCTTATATTAAAATCTCCAGTCTCGTTGCTCTAAGATAAATTTTATTATTCTTTGGTCTTCCAACACCAAGAGTAATTACTATCTCATTGCGTGTGTAGGGATTGTAATCTATAAGAAGAAGTGTTCTTACCAGTCATAGAACATTCTTATGAACACATTGGGTTTACCCATCTTGGTTTCACAAAGCCAAACGTGGAGGAGATCTCAGTTTTTTTACTGAATCTTGTGAGTTGGCCACTAGCCTTTGTAGTTCTCTATTATAGAGGTTGGATACCTCTTAGAGAATTGCAAATCCTAGCTATGTTGCATTCTTAAACACCAACAAAATGGTGGCTCTGCTGCGGACAATTTCAGACATTTGGTTGAAGACAGTGTTCTTAAGAGTCATTGCCTAGAGTCAAATGATTTGCCATTCTGAATTTGCATAGTGAAAGTTTTCAACCCTAGAAGGAAGGGGTTGTTGAAATGAATCTGAAAGTCTCATGATTTGTGGTATCCCATTGATTCAGGATTTTTAGTTGAATGGTGTTTTATTTGGGAGAACTTTTGATAAATTTAAAATAAAAAGAGAAAAAAGAAACCACAGCAGTTGGAGGTGGCTATCTAGAATCATTTGTTTAAGTGGAGCTGAATGATAAGTTTGGATGGTGACAGATTGTGGTTTGGAAATAAATTGGTAGTCCTTGAATGCATTATCAAATTATTTGAAATATTGATAACACTTGTACTGTCACAAAAGATAGAAATATGTTTTTATAATACCACTATGATATCCTTCAAATTTTGTTTCATCCACAACACCTTTGTGCAACATGATGCTATAGCAATGTACTTTTCTTCTATAGTAGATAATGACACTGAATCTTGCTTCTTACTTAGCCAAGACACCAATCTACTTCCTAGAAAGAAAAAACCCCCACTTGTGCTTTTTCTATCATCCACACAACCTACCCAATCTACATCTGTATAGACACTTAGATAGAAATTAGTATCCTTTGGATACCATAAGCCATGTTTAGAAATTCCCTTAAAGTATCTAAATATTTCTTTTACTCCTGCCATATGTGACTCTTTGGGATCTTCTTTAAATCTAGCCACAAGAAAAATTGCATGCATGATATCTTGTCAAGTAGCAGTTAGATACAACAGTCCTCCAATCATTGATCTATACTTGCTCTGATCAGCCTTAGGAGATTCATCATTCATACTCAACTTCCAACTAGTAACCATAGGATTAAATACCGGTTTTGAATCTTCCATTCCAAACTTATTCAACATCTCCTTAACATATTTTACTGCGATATGAATAACCTTTTTTTTTTATTGATTTGAAGCTCGAGGAAGAAATTCATCTCCCCAAAAATTGAAATTTCAAACCCATTCTACATCTGCTCTATAAATATCTTGCACATTGCTTCATTTCCTCCAAAAACTATATCATCAACATACACAACCACATTCAAGATTTGAACTTTAAATTAAATATTGCCATTTTTGATACCTTTATTATATCCCTACTGTAACAACTACCTATCTAATCTTGGATACCAAGCTCTAGGATCTTGGTTGAGACTATATAATGCCTTCTTCAATCTGCAGACCATATTAGGATCTTTTAACAACTGAAATCCTTTTGGTTATTCAATATAAACTTCTTCTTCCAACTCATCATTCAAGACTGAAAACTTCACATCTATCTGATAAAATTTGAAATCCTTATGTGCTGCAAAATCCAAAAAAATCCTAATAGCTTCCATCCTTGCCACTAGATAAAGTGTCTCCTCAAATTCTATGCCTTCTACTTGTGAGTAGCCTTTACACACAAGCCTTTCATTGTTCCTAAAAACTTCTCTATTCTCATTCATCTTATTTTGGAACACCCATTTATTTCCAATCACATTCTTGTTTTTTGGTTTTGGGACAAGTTCCCAAGCCTAATTCTTCTCAATTTACATTAATTCTTCTTCCATAGGCTTGATCCAAAATTCATCTTTGCATGCTTCAACCACTTTTTTAGGTTCAACTTTGGAAATTAAACATAAGTTTACTTGTTCTTCTATCATAACAACCTTTATTCTTGTCAATAAACATCTTTTGTCACCAATGATCTGATCTTTAGAATGATTCTTTTGAACATACTTAGGAGTCTTAGGGATCCTTTCCAAATATTCTTCCTCTTAAACTTTTACTTCTCTTTCCTTACCATCATCTTTCTCTTCTTCTCTATAAGAGGACTCATCTAGTTCATATCCATCTATTAGTATTGAAATTTTATGTAATTCTTCATCCACTTTGACACTTCCACTTCCACTTTCAAAAATCCTTTTTAGCCTCTTTTTTCAGCACTAATAAGCCTTACTCCTTGTAGAATATCAAAGAAAGAATCCTTCATCAGATATTGCATCAAAATTTCCTAAGTTTTCTTCATCTCTTCTAATATAGTATTTACTTCCAAACACTCTGAAATACTTGATAGTAGGATTCCTTCCATACCATAACTCATATAGAGTATTTGAACTGTTTTTCCTTGCTTGTCCTTTTTTAAGTATGTAGACTACAGTATGAATTGCTTCTCTCTAGTAGACATTCAGTAAATTTGCTTCCTTCATCATTGTCCTTGTTCCTTCTTGAACTGTCCTATTCTTTCTTTCCACCAATCTATTCTACTAAGGAGTCCTCGGAGCTAACAAATATCTCTTTATTCCACAATCTTCAAAATAAATATTAAACACATTGGAGGTGACCTCTCCACCTCTTTCCAATCTTAAAAATTTGATTTTCATATCCATTTCATTCTCAACCATAGCTTATAATGCCTTAAAACTATCTAGAGATTCTAACTTTTCTTTGATAAAAGTTACCCAAGTCATTCTAGAGTAATCATCAATCAATAACATGAAATACTTGTGTAGACATGTAAAATTGACTTGACACCTATCACACAGCACTACACAACACTGAACAGCATCAAACAGCATCGAACAACATCGTTCAACATTGAACAACATCAAACAACATTGAATAGCATCGAACAACATCGAATAATATCGAACAACATCGAACATCACTGAACAACATCAAACGACATTGAACTCAAACAAACAAAAATCAAATGATATGGAACATCATCTCAAATCACTTCGGAATTACTCAGAATCATCCCGTAGCACTTTGGAATGACTCGGAATCATCTTGTAACACTTCAGAATAACTCAGAATCATCTCGTAACACTTCAAAATGAATTAGAATCATCCCGTAACACTTTGGAATGACTCAGAATCATCCCATAACACTTCAGAGTGACTCAAAATCATCCCATAACACTTCAAAATGACTCGAAATCATCTTTTAACACTTTGAAATGACTCGAAATCATCCCGTAACACTTCAGAATGACTCAGACTCATCCTATAACACTTCATACTAACTCGAACTCATCCTCCAACACTTTGGAATGACTCAAAATCATCTTGTAACACTTTGGAATGACTCGGAATCATCCCATAACACTTCAAAATGACTCAGAATCATCCCGTAACATCTCATAATCACTTCAAATCATCACATAATATCTTGGATCATCTCAGAATCACCCTAAAATAATTCGGAATGATCCCGTAATATCTCGCATCATCTTGGAATCATCTCAGAATGCTTGGAATCATACCACAATGTTCCCGCATCACATCAAAATGAAATAAAAAATCTTGATTCCTTTATTAATTGAATAATACAACATTATTTAATTAGTTCACTTTTTCATCATTTCGGACAAAATTAATAAATTTCATTTATTTAGTAAAGTCTTAGAAACCCTAATTCCTCTATTAATTGAGTAATACAACATTATTTAATTAATTCACGTTTCATCACTTCGACAAATTAAATGAATCTCATTTGTTTAATAAAGTCCTAATCCCACCTTATTTTTTCTTGATTAATTAAATAATGCCAATTATTTAATTACGTCGCTAAATCACCTTATTTCCCTAAATAGATTAAATTATTAACCAATAATTTAATTACAACACTTTCCCTCCAAAAAATTGAATTAAATCAAACTATTCAAATCAATTATCAAAAATCAAATCAAACTAATGCAACTTTGTTTGCAAAATTCAAACTTGATTTGTACATTCAAATCCCAAAAAGGAATTAATTAATTAAATCAATTAATTCATATTCCTCACCCACTTTCTGATTGAGAAAATTATGATTGTTGACTAAGCAATCTAATTTGTTAACTAATCAATCTATTTTGTTAACTAATCCATCTATTCAATTAACTAAAACATCACATTCTTAACTAAGCCATCACAAATTTGATTGATGAATCTATTCAATCAACTGATCAATCAAAGTCTTGACTAGCCAATCTATTTCCCCAATCACACAAATTGTGCAATCAACTTTGCACAATTATCTCATGTCTAAATCCTCTCAACACACTCTGACCATTGATTTGGATATTCTTCAAAATGATCTCGATCGTCCATTTCAAATATAATTTTCTATATAACAAACCCCTTTCCTCACAAATAAGGATCAGAGAATTCATATACATTGAGCAACGAAATGCTTCCAAGATCGTCCTTGAGAGAGAGTTTCATCCATCATCTTCAATCAACCAAACACAACAAGAATTCATCCATACTTTGCACACAAACCTTGGAGGCTTCGCTGTGATAAGAACAATCCAACATCAAGTGAATACACTTCATTGTGGGATGGTGAAACTATCTTTTTCTTTCATTTCATTTGGTAATTAGTAGATTTCTTATCATGTTTACATTAGTATAGTTCAATTTCATATGTGTAGGTTTCTAGATTTTAGATTTTGAGCTTTTTGGTTGTAGACTAGATTTCTTCATTCAGATTTATCTAATATCCCTCTTGGATCATTGATCTAACATCCTCATTTCCCCTCACACATTCTGGCACACCCGGTGGGACCCTTGTCCCCTTCTCTAATCTTTGTTTGAGGCATTTTTCAAGTTGCAGGTCCTGGAAACGCTTCTATCACAGTTTTCATGTGTTCGTTCTGAAGACCTGAGCATCTGTCTAGAATGTCTGAGGATTTGTCTAACAAGAAAACTTTGAATTTTTCATAGAAACTATGCACTTGTCATGGGAATGACGCATTTGTAATTTCCTGGGTTAGCATCTGTTTGACAGGGTTTTAAGAATTTGTTCTGAAAACTGTGCAGTTGTCAGAAACTAGTGCATTTGTCATTTTTGTTTTGAGCATTTGTGCTGACAGACAAATGCACCAATCCTACAGTCTTGTAATAATTTTTCACTAACGGGTGTTTTTTTTTATGTGTAAGCAAGAATTAACAAGTTTGATGTAGGATTTCAACAACTCTAACATGTTTATTGTAGGGAAGACGATCAGTCCCAGTTGTTAAAATTACTTTTTTAACTTAGGAATTTTTACTTTGGTGTTTTAAAAAGAGCAACAACAAAATCACTTTCTGATTTTGGTGTTGATAAAAAGAACAAATTTCAAGCTTTTTTAACTTAGGAATTTTCACTTTCGTGCTCTAAAATTAACAGCACACACTCACATTTGATTTTGGTGATGATAAAAAGAACAAATTTCAAGCTTTTTTAACTTAGGAATTTTTCATTTGGTGCTCTTAAAAAGAACAAAAACACTTCAAATTTGGGCTCTAAAATTGAACATATTTAATGATTTCATAAGTAGGAACCTTTAAATTTTGGTGCATAAAAAGAGAAATCGTTTTTCATTTTTTTGACGCATGCACATTTTCACATTTATTGACCAAGATAGGACAAGGATTGCCTTTTTTAGAAACACTTCTATTGGAGCTCATAAAAATGAACAAATGCTTCTTTGTGATTTCTCAACATTTCTATCTTAATTGTTTGATGTCTTGAACACTTCATATTGGTGTAAGTTAAAAATAACTTTATTTTCCTTTATAACAATTTTTTGGAGATAGCATCGCTCGAGGTGTTTAAAAGAAATAAAATTGCAATGAAGTGTTTTATGTGCATACAATGATTGGAAAAGTTGAAAGTGTTTTATCTTCTCCCCTCGCACCTTTTGGCAATCTTGGGTGAGTGAAATAACATTTTTAAGAATTGCACTTTATTTTTCAAAGTTTACCTTAAAGAGGGGGCTTGCCTCGAGATACATCCCGCGCTAGAGAACTCATTGCAAGGTCTTGAAGCACGTTTACTGGCAAGCTATATTAAAGGTTGCAAACTCATAAGAAAGTAGCTTCAAAATGTGTTGACAATAGACTTTACCTAATCCCATACCTTAAGTGGAATGGGAACGGTTAAAGAGCCTTCAGTGGCCATTGGGTGAGTGTCAGATTTCCGCATTCATAGTTATCATTAAGAACCATTTTTTTCTAGAAGCTACCCTATCATCCAAGAACATTATCTAAAAGTGGTGCATCGAAATTTACTTCTGAGAAGTTACTTGCCATGTCTGACTACAGGCCTGCACCATAACTTGCATGTAAAATTGTTTCTTCGGAGCATGAGTCTGGCCTACCTAAGAGAATGGTGTCTATCACCTAGGGTTGTAATTGCTAGTTTATGTTAAACTTAGCCCCTTACATTCAAAAAAAATTGACATCAAATTATGTGTTTCAATTAAATAAAAAAGAACACATTCAAAACAAACATTCAATAAGATGGTTAAACCACAAACCCTTTGATTTAACACCACAATTTTGAGAGAAGCCTTATGTTTGCACCCCTTTGAAAGGATCTTTCCTTAAAGGTTCTCAAACATTTTGGCTTTGATTTCAGGGTGCACTAATCAAAGTAAAAATTTGGGAATTATGGCTTGGGTGTTGTGATTTCACAACCTAAAGTTATAGACATAAAGGTCACATTAATCCATGCCTACTGAGTCAGTCAAAGTGTTGTCTTATCACTTGCCATACTTCAAACTCAGAGAAAAAGTTGAAAAAGAGTTGTTACAAGATCATTGTTCGAACCCAAAAAATTAGAAACACAAAAGGTCATATAGTCCTACATCCATTTTTTCTTCCTACCTATTTCAAAATCAAAATCAAGAAAACCATTAAGGTCATTCCTCCACTCGAAAGTCAATGATATTAATAATTACTTGGGACTCACAGATAGTACAAGTAGACTTTCCCACAACATATCAAATGGATAAAGAAATGGAGTATAGACCTTAGTTCTTCAACATTTTGATTTCTAAAGAAGTAGTGTCATCCAAAATAGCACTCAAACCCTAGGGTCTTGAGCTTCACAACAACCACCCCATAATACCACCAACTTTATGACCATTTGGCGACCAACTGCCCCAATTCAAAAACTACATCTTGTAGCTCCAATTATTCAACCAAGTCCTACACACATTACAGGTGCACAAAGTGACATCATAAGCAGTTTGAGAAACTATATATTTGCAGAAAATGGAACACCTCACTAGTTTCTTACCACATCCATTGTCCTAAACAAAGAGGAAGAAAAAGAAAACATAGCAGTTGGAAGACCCATATTACTACCTCCCACATGGTAATAATTATCCACCTTATGATCTCACGTAAGGTCAAGATCCCTAAGGTGAAGTCCATAGGACGTCATTTCAAACTTAGAAATCTCAGTCCAAAATCCCTCAAGAAACACCTTTGGACCCTTCATGAAACCAAAACTAGGTTGGTATATAACTTCTATAAATGAGCTTCCAAAAAAATCTGAACTTGTATTCCTTCTATTATTGTCAGAATCCGGGTTTGTTCCAATAGTTCTAGTATCTTACATAATCTATAGGAAAAAATCATGTCTTGAGAAATTTAAAGTCAAACTAGGGACAATAACACTTTCCCATAGGAGACCTATTTGTTTATGACAACCACGAGATCACAACATAGAAAAAATATGGAAGCCAACAAAAATACCACCACTATCCCACCAACGAATACCATGAATGATGAGAGTAGCCCATGGGGCTATAGGCCAAGTGACCTTAAAACTGTCCAAAAGAGGCCAATATATAGAAACAATTTTACTGAGGAATAAATAAGCTGCGAACAAAAGGAGGTTATGGAACAAGGTAACTAGGATCCAAACAAAGTAATTATAGAGGAGGTAAACGAGGACAAAGAAATAAACAAGGAAGAACTATTTGAACATTCTAACAACCCTAAGGTCCTCAAACTAATGGATAGGTTGTTAAGAAAGGACCCAAACTCCTATTTCTTCAAACTAGCCCAAAGTGGAGCTAAGTTACCCATGGATTTCAATGAAGAAGATCTCAAATACCCCAACCTTATTCCCTTAAGGGACAACTCGGTTGTGAGAAAAATTACCGAACCTCTGAAAAGACCAAATATGCCAACATTGTTTGCACAAAATAATGATCAACCCAAAGAGAACCCATTGTTTAGAAAACCAACTTAGGTTGAACAAGCAGCAATAGCACAAATGTACCTAGGGGGTCCATCTCAATACATACCTCAGAATACATCCAACATTGACTGTTCCTAGAATAACTAGTATCTCCAATAGGGTGGAACACAAGGCCCCCCTCAAAACAACTAATATCTTCAACAAGGTGGAACACAAAATCCTCCTTAGAATAACCAGCAATATCAATAACAAGGTGTCCCACTAACGCATCATCAAGGTAACCTTTATTTTCATCCTACCCAACAGGGTGTACCATAGAGTGCCCTTAATCAATCATCTCAACAACAAGGTGTCCAACCAATGCATCATCAGGGTAACCTTTATCTAGGTCCTACCTAGTAGGGTGTGCCACAAAGTACTCTTGATCAGTCATCCCAACAACAAGGTGTCCCACCAATGCATCACCAGGGTAACCTTTATTTTAGTCCTACCCAACAATTTGTGCCATAGGGCACCCTCAATCAGTCGTCTCAACAACAAGGTGCCCCTCCAACGCATCAACATGGAATCCTTCCATATGTTCCAACCCCACAACAAGGAATTAACCCTTCTTAAACACAAAAAGGAATTAATCCTCCTTACATATGATATAGATACCAAACTCCTGTACCTTCGCAATACCCCAACTATAACCAAACCCTAATAGGAAAACAAGGTTATTACACACAGGGTTTGCAAACACATGTGCCAAAGACAGAGATGGAACTAAAACTAGATGTGGTCACCCAGCAAATAGTGGATATGGATATAGGAAAAAAAAAGAATACCTACACCATGCAATAAATTTTTCCTTTCCCATTCAATCAATCTATTATAGCACTACCCTTTCCAAAAAAAATTGAGATACACGGGTTTGAAAGAAAGTACAAAGGAGTAGGAGATCCAGCAAAGCATATACGAGACTTCTCGATATCATGTATGGAGGTACAAAAAAATGATTCCTATCTCATGAGACTCTTCCCACGTAGCCTTATAGGTCATTCTATGGAATTGTTCACTCGTTTGCAACATAGAAACAAAACTTTTGATGAGTTGTCTAGTAAATTCATAACCCACTTAGCGTTTAACATAGAATAGGATGTCACCATCACAAGTCTATCCACGATCAAACAGAACCAAGGATATTCCTTCACCTCTTGCAAATATGGAGACACAAGGCAAGCCGATGCAAATGGACCATTCCAGACAAGGAGTTGGTGGATATATTCATCACGAATTTTCTGCCTGAGATAAACTATCGGCTCACTATGCTATGTCATGTCGACTTCGAAGAAACAATTGAAAAAGGGTTACATATTGAAAGAGCTATCATTGCAAGAGGAACTTTAAAGACAAACAAATCAAAAGACAATCCCTCTAGCTCAAATGAAAAACCCGAAATATGGGCGAAGAACAACAACGCTACAAATGATGGAGTGGCAGATGTAAGAGCAGTATGGAATGCATAGAACATGAATCAAAATAAACCATAGGTGGCACAAAAAAACCATGGAGCCAACAACACACAAAGCAACAAAACTACTTATCCCAAGAATAATCAGGTTGTAAATCAATAGACGAATCAAGGAGGGCAACAGAGGAAGTATGATCAACCTAGGAGGAAATTTTTTGTACTATGTGAGTCACTTGAGACCGTCATGAAAAAACTAGTACAAAAAAACCTCATCAAAACAAATGACCACCCAAATTATGACAAACCCAACTTCAAGACATTGTGGTACAATGAGAAAGACTTGTGTGATTTTCATATGATCAAAGGACATACGACTAATAATTTCATGTACCTCAAACATATCATTCAGGACTTAATAGACAAAGGAAAAGTAGATGTTGATCATCATCCTGGAAATAAAGACCTGCAAATATACTCGAACCCAATTCCAAACCATGCTAAGAGGAACGATAAAGGAAAGGGACAAGAGTACCATAATGTGAATTACACATATAGTGACACATTTTTAGGAACCCTATCACAAGTTGATGACACTAGGGAAAATGTACTAATAATTAAAGGAGACAACAATTGTAACGTAGCTACCCGCCATGTAAGAGTTACAATAAAAGGAGCACCTCCCAAACCCACAATCAAATCACCAGGTGATTACAATATTGTGGAACAGTTAAAAAAGACACCCACCCTCATCTCAATCCTGGAATTTTTAAAACTGTCACCCACACATAGGGAAATATTGGAAAAAGATTTTTAAATGTCAATCCCTAATGATCTTGATCCTAGTCAGTTCTAAGCCATGATTGGAAAAATCACTACAAGTAATCACTTAGTCTTTTCAGAGAAATATTTACCACAAAGAACATTCCACAATCCAGCTCTATACATAGAGGTGGGTGTTCATAAAATAATGGTCAAAAGAGTGTTGATAGATAATGGTGTAGGATCAAAAATTTGTACCTTAAAAGTCATAAAACAACTGGGTTATTCTGATGACGTGATTGACAAAGGTAAAAGCATCACCATAAGTGCATATGATAACTTAGAAAGAAATTCTGAAGGGGCAATCAATTTGTCGGTGCAGATAGGACCAGCATTAATAGAAACTAGTTGTCAAGTGTTGGATCTTGAGTTACCATACAATCTACTCCTGGGATGCCCTTGGATCCATGCATTACAAGTAGTCCCTTCCAATTTTCATCAATTCCTAAAGTTTCCCCATGAAGTAAAAGAAGTAACACTATACGTTGATCCTGAACCTTTCCATTTTTGTGCGAAGTTGGAGAAGAAATACAATAAAATCCAACGTGTGCCTAGTAATGATATAGCCTTCCATTCCTTTTCTTATATCCACCCTTCCATGCTACCATCAACCTCCACTAAGGCACATCAACTGAACAACTAAAAGCAGAAGCCAAGATCCAAGTACTTGACAAGGGCAATGGGCACTACCATTTTAACCAAGAATTCTTCATTGGAATGCTCCCACCAACACCTAGAGTGTATGGAAGGCCAAAATAAATCAAAATAGTACAAATGATCACCAAACCCACTATATTTACTAGAAGGATAGACATGAAAGATGAGAAAATATTTGAGGGAGACCTTTCATCTATGATTTACAAAGAGGACAAAATAAAACCCCAAAAGCCACAACCCATTTTAATTGATCCTAATACTAAGGAGTATCAATTAGTCAAAAAAATGGGATACAATGGAATAGGTGGCCTATGGCTACACAAATAGGGTCGATCAAAGCCTATCATAGTGGAACAAAGATAGAAGAATATGGGGCTAGGTGACAAACCAAAAGAGGTGGTCATTCCAAAAACCAGAAGAACCTCTTGGAAGAAATGAGAAACTTTTGCTAGCATTAAGCCACTAGATATTTACCATGTCATGGAAAATGAATTACCCATTCAAGATTTATTTGAAAACTTTAGAATTGATAGGTTCCCTCTCTAGTACATGGAAACCATTCCCAACATCTATTACCATTTTGAAACAAACTCTAACGAATATGAATGGGATCCTTTTCCTTCATCATAGCATATGATTCTACCGACTCTAGTAACGATCACCTAGATACCCAATGGGAAAAGGACACTAGAGCCATATTGACCCTTTCACCTACTTTTGTAAGTTTTGTAGACCAAAATGATAGTCTCCCACTCTGTTATCCTCAACTCATAGATTGGGATCAACAATAATATGAGCCTATTTAAGATCAATTCCAGAATGATGAGGCCATTGCAGACTTCATGGGACTTCAAGAAAACATACCAGTATGATATCACAAAGCAGGGTTTTTCATGGAACTAGAACAAGATGCATACTTTGGTGGAGAGATTGAATTTCCCAGATGCAAAAATTAAAGAAAAAGCATAAAGATACGATCCCCTAGAGAAAACCACGTTGTGGCTCTATCGGACCCAGAAAATAGAAAAATAAAGGATGCATCTGATGGTGAAAACCTCCTAGAGGCACGAAAAGATGGAGGATTCAATCTCCCATATCAAAATATCAAGAAAGGTCAACACTACTAGTAGAAGAAGCAAAATCCATAAATTTTGGTACAGAAGAGGACCCAAAGATAACATACCATGCAACATCACTTGATCCTAAGGAAAAATAAAATTTCATAGGATTCATCAATGAGAGATAGATAAAATTTTCCTGGACCTATGTCGATATTCCTGTTCTAGATCCAGCATTGGTAGTGCATCATCTAGTCATCATCCCTGGAGTGAAGCCTATAAAATAGAAACTCAGAAAGATGGATCCCCAAATAGCATTATTGGTGAAGGTAGAACTAAATAAATTAATGGATGTGGGTTTCATTAGACCCATCGACTATCCATAATGGATATCGAACCTAGTACCAGTATCCAAACCTACTGGGGGCATAAGGATATGTAAAGACTTTAGGGACTTGAACAAAGCTTGTCTGAAAGATGACTTTCCATTACCGAGCATTGACATGATAGTAGATCTAATAGCAGGGCATGAGATGCTTTCCTTAATGGACGGTTTCTTAGGATACAATTAGATAAAAATGTCTCCAAATGACCAACACAAGATGGAATTCATATGTGCTTGGAGAATTTTCTGTTGGAATGTAATGCCTTCTGGGCTAAAGAATGCAGGAGTGACCTATCAAAGGGCGATGATGACCATATTCCATGACATTCTAGACAAAATCATGGAGGACTATGTGGACGACATCCTAGCAAAATCAATCAAAAGGGAAAATCACTTGACAAAGCTAGAAAAGGTATTTGATCAATTAAAACAGTACAATCTAGGACTCAACCCAAAGAAATGTGTGTTTGGAGTAACCTCTAGAAAAATATTAGGGTATATAGTGTCAAGAAGAGGAATAGAGGTGGATCCTATGAAAGTAAAAGCTATAATGGAAATGCCTCCACTAGAGACACTCAAGCAACTGAGGAGCCTACAAGGGAAGTTGTAGTGAATCAGGCGATTTATTGCACAATTAGTAGAAAAATGTCATCATTTCACTCATCTCTTACACAAGGACATCACCTTCAAATGGGATAGGAGATGTGACCAAGAATTTCATCAAGTTAAGGAGTACCTACTTTCTCCTCCGGTACTCATGCCACCAATTCTAGAAAAAGATATGATACTTTATGTGTATACCACACAAGCAACATTGGGAGCTCTCCTGGCACAACTAGATGAGAACAATAAATAAAGGGCACTATATTACATCAAAAAAAAATTGGTGGGCTATGAACTAAACTATTCACCCATTGAAAGAGCTTGTCTCTCATTTTTGTTTTCAACACAAAATCTGAGACATTATATTTTAAACATAAAAGTGAAACTGATATCGAAGGTGGACCCTATAAAATATTTACTAGCAAAAGCAGTCTTAACAGGATGGATAGCCAAATGCGTGATGATCCTAAGTGAATTTGATATAGAGTACATAGACAGGAGAGCTATAAAGGGTCAATTCATAGCAGACCAATTATCCAAAGCACCCATAGATGATCACAAACCTCTCATAGTGGATTTTCTAGATGAGAGAATTTTGATGATAGAACACATAGGCCAGTGGACTCTATACTTTGATGGATCCCATACTCAACATGGTTCAGGAGCTGGAATATTATTTCTCACACCACAAGGAGATAGTACACCCAAATCCTATAGGATTTCATTCCCCTATACAAACAATATTTCAGAATATGAAGCTCATATCACAGGGCTCAAAATGGTGATTGAATGGAGGATAAAAGAGCTACATGTCTTTGGAAACTCGCAGCTAATAATTAGATAGGTGAATGATGAGTACCAAACAAAAGATGACAAATTACTACCATACGAAATAATGGTAGATAGTTTCAAAGAGTACTTCATCAAAATAACCTTTGAACAGGTTCCTCGGGTTAATAACAGAGCTATAGATGTAATGACCACCATAGGATTGTTGCTAGATATTCCTCAGAATGTACCCAAATATGAATTCCTTGTGGAACAACTAATGGTGTCGGCATTTGACATCCCAAAAACTGAAATGGTATGTGTTTTTGTTGATCCTAACTCCTCATGGTACCAAGATACATTTGACTATATCCTGAATGGTATCATACCACTTGACTTAAGGACTACTCAAAAGAAAACCTTCACCCGCAGGACCTCCCATTTTATGATCTTAGGAGAAACCTTGTACTGTCGTAGCCTAGATGGTATGTTACTCTAGTGCCTTAAGAGGTCCATGAAGGTATTTTTGGATCCCACTCTAGCAGACCTAACTTAGTCCAAACGCTACTTAGAGCAGGATAATATTGGCCTTCCATGGAGCAAGACTGCATTCAACATTCTAGAAGGTGTCAACAATGTCAGCAACACAGTCATCTAGTTCATGCACCAGCATAAGAGTTGAAACCCATCACAACACCATGGCCTTTCTCGCAATGGGGATTAGACTTGGTAGGTAAGATATCACCCACTTCATCCAATGGGCATAAATTCATTATCACCACAATCGAATATTTCACAAAATGGATAGAGGAAATTCCATTGACTTATATCACTCGCAAATAGATATCAAAATTCATTTTGAATTATCTCATTTGTAGATATGGAATCCCACAAACAATTGTTATAGACAATGGCACCCCATTCAAAAATTAGGATGTCTAAAAATTTGTTCCAAATTCTCTATCCAACATATATTTTCTATTCCCTACTATCCCCAAGGAAATGGTCAAGCAGAGGCATCGAATAAAACAATCTTGAAAATATTGAAAAAGATTGTCAATGATGTCGGTCGTGATTGGAATTTACAGCTAAATCTAGCCTTATGGGCTTATAGAACCAATATATGACAACCTAATAGTGCCACACCATTTTCCTTGGTCTACAGATCAGAAGCCGTGTTACGTATTGAAGTTGAAATCCCCTCATTACGAGTCTCACTAAAAGGCATGGTTGGCAATGAAGAATATAGGGTATCCAGATTGAATGAATTAGAGCTCCTAGATGAAAAGAATTTGAATGCATTAAACCATCTGTAGGTTTATTAGAATCAGCTCAAATGAAGCTATGACAAGAGAATCAAAGATAGAAACTTTCAAGTTGGTGATTTAGTCCTCAAATAGAATCAAAAGATACAATTGAATCAAGATGGAAAGGGTAAATTTGAACCTAAGTGACTGGATCCATTCATCAGAATAGAAATTTATGGCTCTGGGGTATATTAGTTGGCTACTCCTAAAGGAGAACCTCTAGCTGAAACACTGGACATCAGCCACCTTAAAAAAATTTATACATGAGGCGCATCAGAATACCCCAGGTAAAAGGGTAAAACTCCAAAAATAAAATGAAAAAAGAGAAAAAAAGAAGCAAGAAAGATAGAAAAATGAAATAAACCATTCTTTGAGTGAAAACCACTTTGTGGTGCTCCTAGAAAAGGTGCCATATTGAAAACCTAGTAAACAGGCACTATGTATGAATAAAACATGCATTATTATCTATCAACACTTTGTCACAGCATCCACCCATCCATTTCATATCATGTCTCCAATCATGGCTTGTCACTGATAAGGGTAAGTCATTTTGTTGGGTGAAACTTCCCAAAGATAGTCACAATTTAGACTTGGTAGAATTCAATCAAGGTCATAAAAACAACAAAAAACAAAAACACTACAAAACAACAAACATCAAAAACATGAGAAAACATCGAAACACAACAACATCGTTGGGTTATTCCGTCACTCAAATAGTCTAAGATATCAACATTTCCTTGAACCTCACAGCTAGTTCAAGTGAATTTCCCACAACATATCCTCTAGACACAAAAATAGGGTATCAACCCATGCTATCAATGTTATTTACCCAAAAACAGTTCATGCTTTGAGTCAAATGGTCAAACTACATGGTCTCTACATGTACAATGTAGGCAAGGAGTTTTAGACCCCGAGACCCTAGGTCAAACCCCTTAGGTTTCCAAAATGCTTTATTTAAAATTAGTCAAAAAAACACAAAGTCCATACAAGTTCAAAATATATAAAATCGAAAAAAGATTCACAAAATAAAAAAAAGTTCAAACTAAGCAAACTACGAGCCTCTATGTGGAAAATGTAGGCAAGGCTTATCTTTGATGAGCCCCCGAGGCCCTAGGTTAGTCCCTTGAAACATATCAAAATAAAAAATAACATCATAAAAACTTAGAAAATAATAAAAAAATAGGATCATCCTATCAACAACATCCACAACAAACGTTTCAGCCATAATAAACAAACTGTCACAACCACCCTTTGAGAAAACAAACAAACAAATAGAGAAAACGCCAATAGCTAGAGATCTCACGCAAAAACAATCACAAAAGAATTGATTGTAAACAGACCATAGACAATGCCAAAGTATTAAATACCTATCTTTTTAAACAAAGTTCGTACAACATCCAGAGATATGCCTTAACAGATCCATTCCTATGATAGACATGATCAACAATAGATAATATTCCCACCCTAAACAAATATGGCAAGTGATACTGCAACTGTGTTTTTTATCTTTTTGTGGTCTAACTTTTTGTGATTTATTTTATTGACTCATTCCCAAGTCTTCTCAAAGATGTCCATAAGGATTTAGAGAGAAAGGAATTGGGGCAATTGAGCATCACTTTCGATTTTTTTTTTATAAGATATGTTTGTAATATTACCATGGAAAATACTTGCTTTATTGAGTATGGAAGTTGTATTAAACAATTCGTAAAGCAGTTACATTTTAGGTGTTCTATACCTTTCTATGTGTTTGGTCTGAAACATTTTTTCACATAATCCCCGTATACTTTAAACAAATTTTTTGTATGTCTGGTATGAACAAAAATACTCTTTGTTTGTAGAGTCAAATTCCATGCAATAGATACAAAGTCACCTTGGTAATTCATACCCTAGTGCATCATATCTATTTGCTACATCAAATCGGATTGTTCAAACATCAAAGTCTCTAGAACAAAGCAAAGTAACATCATCAATTCTATCCATTCTCTAATTAACATCATAATATTTCTTCTAAGTAACATCGTCAATTCTATCCATTCTCTAATTAACATCATCATATTTCTTCTAAGTAACATCATTAATTCTATCCATTCTCTAATTAACATCATCAATTCTATCCATTCTCTAATTAACATCATCATATTTCTTCTAATTAACATCATCAATTATATCCATCATCATATTTTCTACTTAACTAACAAAAATCTTCATACTTCTTATAATTAACATCATTTCTCTATCTATCAATATATTTATTCTAAATTAACATACATCCTGCATAACACATCATCAGTACCATATCCATTCTACATCCACAAAATGTTATCAATACATATAATGATGATAATAAACCAACTAAAAACATCATATATCATGTATGGGGCATTCATATATCAACATCCATCACATCATGAAATGAGACAAAGTATGATTACTTCATCCACATCATATCCATACATCAAAAAAGCACAAGAAAACACATATAAACATACATCATCATACAAATGAAGCTAAAACAAAGACAGTACATCTCATAAATAGATCATCATCATCAAAAAAGGAATATGTCATAAGTCCATCCGTAATGAAAAACAGTGTGACAGGAAAGTAAAAATTTCATAACATATATACGAGGTCTCGACTGGACCAACGAATATATATAACATGTCTAAAAATACATCTGCACCATAAAAAAGCATGAAGATCATGTATCAAAAATGGTAAAGCCCCCCCTAGCAGGACGAACAAACACTACTAAAAATCAAAATGATCTAGACATCTCATAGAATGATCACCAACACCGACACCACCACTGCCATCGCCGTCGCTTGTAGCACTAGGCTCCCCAAACCATGGACGTCGAGAGGCCCTAGAAACGGTAGCATCGTATAAAGTCTGATAATAGATAGATGCCTATAGATACCTATCTCGCTCTACACGCATACCATCACACTCTGTCTAGAGAGTATCTCTCTCTACTATTAGTAATAGTACTCAAGCCTCTACAACATGTCCTCTACCAATATCACTCTCTCGATCTACTTGAAGAGAATCCCTCTCTGTTGTCAGTAATACTACCTAGGCCTCAGTCGTATGCAGTCTACCAAATGCACTATCTAGCTCAACCCTCATAGTATCTCGTTCCACCCTCAGAGTATCTACCAAAGCATTTGTGGCCTATCACCATGCAGCCTCTGCATCTCTATCCAAATTCATCTGAGCTAGCAACCGCTCAACATCCCTAGCTGGTGGAGGAGGATTTGGAACCTATCTTTGACCCTGTGCATGAGGCACCTGCTCATCCTAAATATCCTTTGTCTCATCACGATGAACTCAATCCAACTGATCTACAAGAACCTCGGCACATTGTCACTCACCATGATGACCTATGATGCTAGCTATGCCTACAATATGACCACCACTCCTCATAGTCGTGAGTAGTACCTGGATCTACCACTTCAATGTACTAACCCCAACCAACTGGATAAAGTGCTAAAAACTCAGTAGTAAGAGTATTTTCATCAACCTGGATACCCCAAATACAGACCCCCCAACAATTCTGACCAAATCGAGCCTCATTAGCATCAGGAATCTTCCCCTGTCTCTCACCAAATTGATGAACAACTCAATCAGGAAGATAACGCTCTATCACGGATGATGAATGACCAAGCAACCAATGGGTTTGTTGGTAGTACACAAGTTGATCCACATCCTCTGGCCAACCCTCGCAACTCATCTAAGGTTTCCATACAAAACCAAGCATCTCATCGAACACATGGTGCCAATAAGGAAAATCTCCATGAAAATTGTAGTGCATAAAATCCCCATTACAATAACAGTATGGTTCATTTGGAGAATGATCCGAAATCTTGTCAGGATGAGTAACTACAATATGCTCCCACACCCAAACATGCAAAAGGGATACACCTATAGACAATGACCTCCCACCCTGATACACTACCTCATGCATATCTCAGTAAAGATGGGCAAGCAAACAGGCACCCCAAAAATATCTCATACCATGCTCGAGCATAGTCTCAATACATACACCCCAGCCAATTGCAAATTATTGACCTTTTCTATCAGGAACAACTAATCCCAATACCAAGTTGAAAAGGACAAGAACGATATGGTTCGCGCTATCTGCAAAGTCAAATAAATCAATCTCCGCATTTCAAACATCCACACCTAACAATCATTGTATAGCATGGGCATCTCAATGAATATGTTACGTAATGAGCTCGCCTACAATAGGAAGGCGAAGAATCCTCCACACATCCTCTAAAGTAATAGTTGCCTCCCTTGTAGGGAAATGAAAAGATGATGTCTCAGAGTGGCACCTCTCAACAAGAGCGGTCAACATTGCAGTATGCATCCTTATAGGAGGCATGTAACAGACGTGATACAAACCCACTACCTCAAAAAAGTCTCACTCCAATACACCGAACTATGCAATAGGATCAAACAGGTGGCAAGGACATCTCTCTCTCGTCATGAGCAATCGAAGATTCGCGTGCAAACGAAATAAACCAAGACGTTAGATTTTCACTCTAAAATAATGACGAAACATAAAAATGACACTTGCTAGAGGACAAACAACATGTATCACAATAAATGGAAACAAGCTAGGGTTGTGAACAAAGGTAGGACGACAAAATGATCCTTAAATAGAAAATGACCGCAAGTTAGGGTTTCACTCTAAAACATTGATGAAACATAAAAACAACACTTGCTAGAGGACAAACGACATGTATGATGATAAACGCAAACAAGCTAGGGTTGTGAATGAAGGCAGGACGGAAAAACAATCCTTAAACAGAAAATGACCACAATTTAGGGTTTCACTCTAAAACAGTGACAAAACATAAAAATGATACTTGCTAGAGGACAAATGACATGTATGATGTTAAACAGAAACAAACTAGGGTTGTGAACGAAGGCAAGATGGAAACAAAATCCTTAAACAAAAAAGGATTGCAAGTTATGGTTTCACTCTAAAACAAGCAAAGCAACATAAAACAACACTTGTTAGGTAACAAACGACAATTAAGATGGTAAACGGACACAAGACAAGGTTTTATAATGCAAACATGACGATGAACGACAATTAGGATAGAAAATGGACACATACTAGGGTTTGGACAAAGCTAAGAGAAAAATGACAGACAGAGACTCAATTACCAAATTCTGAGATAAATTCTCAACAAGAGACAGACAAATGTGCCAGTTTAGGACAAATGCGCTAGTTTAGGAAAAATGCACAATTTTTTCGGCATAGTTTTTAGACAAAGGCACAGTTTTAGGACAAGTGCGCAGTTCTTGAACAAATGCTCAGAAACAAAAGCATCAATCTTGTACAAATTCTCCATTTTTACACAGAAACACCAAAATCACATGACAAAGGTGCCAAAACTGAGACAAAGGTGCCAAAACCTCAGAAACAACACATTTGTCTACCAAGAATCCACACACGTAAAATGAGAATGAAAACACAGTGAAAGTGAAGGGTGAAAAGGTACATATAGGGGAACCGATGTCTGAAAGCTATCTATACTCTCGAACGAGCTCGAAATGATATGGGGCAACCTCAAATCTCGACATTCACCCTCAACAACTAACAAAATATGGAATCCAGAGACAAGAATTAGCAAATAGAAGCAAGAAGAAATGAACCAATTTCAAGACAAATTTCCTATATAACACCTCAAGCAAACCTTAATTACACTTAGGAAACCTTCTTACTTACAAATTAGAATTTATGAATGAGAAACAATGCACATTAACATAGAATACTCCATCAGAAAAATCGAAACGTCAATACAATAGTGTCAAGAGTCGGACCTAAAAACTTGAAATTTTTGGTCAACCTCTTGAGGGGGCACCACGGAGTCCTACCATCATTTCAATGAACACTAGGGCATAGTGGGGCATAATTTTTTTTAAAAAACTTAATCATAAAAATAGAATCTTTGAAACAAAGCAACCAATACTTTGTATCAAAGAGGAGAAAAATGTAGACATGTAAAATTGACTTGACACCAATCACACAACACTGCACAGCACTGAACAACATTGAACATCATCAAACAACATTGAACAACATCGAACAACATCAAACAACATTGAACAGCACCGAGCAGCATTGAACAACATTGAACAACACTGAACAACATTGAACGACATCGAACAACCTCAAACAAACGTCAAATGTTATGGAACATCATCTCACATCACTTCTGAATGAATCAGAATCATCCCATAACACTTTGGAATGACTCAGAATCATCCCGTAACATTTCAAAATGACTTGAAGTCATCTTGTAACACTTCGGAATGACTCATAATCATCCTATAAGACATTAGAATGACTCAGAATCATCCCATAACACTTTGAAATGACTCAAAATCATCTCGTAACACTTTGAAATGACTCAAAATCATCCGGTAACACTTTGGAATGACTCAGAATCATCCTGTAACACTTCAAAATGACTTGAAATCATCCCGTAACACTTTAAAATGACTCAGAATCATCCTATAACACTTCGGAATGACTCAAAATCATGTTGTAACATCTCATTATAACTTGGAATCATCACATAACATCTCAGATCATCTCATAATCACCCCAAAATAGTTTGGAATCATCCCGTAATATCTTGCATCATCTCAGAATGCTTGGAATCACACCACAATGTTCTCACAACACACCACATTGCATCACATTAAAACAACATCAAAAACCCTAATTCCTCTATTAATTGAATAATACATTATTTAATTAATTTACTTTTTCATCATTTCGAACAAATTAATAAATTTCATTTATTTATTAAAATCCTAGAAACCCTAATTCCTTTATTAATTGAATAATACAAGATTATTTAATTAATTCACGTTTCATCACTTCGACAAATTAAATAAACCTTATTTATTTAATAAAGTCCTAATCCCACCTTATTTCATCTTGATTAATTAAATACCACCAATTATTTAATTACGTTGCTAAATCACCTTATTTCCCTAAATAGATTAAATTATTAACTAATAATTTAATTACAACACTTTCCCTCCAAAAATTTGAATTAAATCAAACTATTCAAATCAATTATCAAAAATCAAATAAACCTAATGCAACTTTGTTTACAAAAGTCAAACTTGATTTGTACATTCAAATCTCAAAAAGGAATTAATTAATTAAATCAATTAATTTGTATTCCTCGCCCACTTTCTGATTGAGAAAATTATGATTGTTGACTAAGCAATCTAATTTGTTAACTAATCAATCTATTTTTTTAACTAATCCATCTATTCAGTTAACTAAAACATCACATTCTTAACTAAGCCATCACAAAGTTGACTTATCAATCTATTCAGTCAACTAATTAATCAAAGTCTTGACTAGCCAATCTATTTCCCAAACACAAAAAATGTGCAATCAACTTTGCACAATTATCTCATGTCTAAATCCTCTCAACACACTCTGACCATTGATTTGGATATTCTTCAAAATGATCTCGATCGTCCATTTCAAATATCATTTTCTATATAACAAATCCCTTTCCTCACAAATAAGGATCGAAGAATTAATATACATTGAGCAACGAAGTGCTGCCAGGATCATCCTTGAGAGAGATCTTCATCCATTGTCTTCAATCAACCAAACACAACAAGCATTCATCAATAATTTGCACATGAACTTTGGAGGCTTCGTTGTGATAAGAAAAATCCAACATCAAGCAAATACACTCCACTATGAGATGGTGAAACTATCTATTTCTTTCAGTTCATTTGGTAATTAGTAGATTTCTTATCATGTTTGCATTATTATAGTTCAATTTTGTATGTGTAGGTTTCTAGATTTTAGATTTTGAGCTTATTGGTTGTAGACTATTTTTCTTCATTGAGATTGCTCTAATGTCCCTTTTGGATCATTGATCTAACATCCACATTCCTCCTCAAACAACTTGTGACCTTGAAAACTTCTTGGTTTTGTAGGTCTACAAAGGTTTGTATGCACCAACCCCAAAAGACCAGTAGTATATTGTTCTTTGACTTTGAAACTCTTTCTAGCTTGCTTCCCATTCTGATGGTCCTTGCAAACAACATTGATAGGCTTTGTAATCTTTGACATATCTCTCATAGTTTGAATTGAACTGATCCTCACTAGGCTATAAAAATTGGTGTGACACATTCTTCTATTCCATAGCCAACTTTCATTAATTTGAGTCATAAAGCACTGACCATTAGCATCCTTAAGTTGATAAAAAAAATCATTTGTCCTCTTTTCTATAGCAACAAGAGTTCTAGAGCCTTTTCTGATCTCAAAACCACCATCCTAAAATAGAATATTATATCCTTTGTTACACATTTGTCCTACACTTAAAATATTATGTCAAAGACCATTAACATAAAGAACATCATATGTATTATGCTTTCCATCAAAACTGATTGAACCTTTTCCACATATTTTAGCAGATATATCATCTCCAAACCTAGCAAGACCACCTTCAAACTTATCAAGTTTAACAAACATACTCTTATCAACTATCATGTGATTTGAGAATCCACTGTTAATGATCTAGTAGTTCTTGTCTTCTCTAGCATGAAAAGAAGTCGCCATAGTTCCATTATGACCTACTTTCAGAGAAACTTCCTTCATACATCTCTCAAAGAGAAAGATTAGTTCCAAAATTTAGAGCCATGAACAAGTATTCATCATTTTCATCATTCGAGTAATCAGATTCATCATCAAATATAATGGCACCTTCTTTAACACAATAACTTATCTTAACTGATTTCCCTTTGTTCTCCTTATATTTATCTTTTGAAACTTTGGTAGGACATTTGGAAGCATAATGACCAATCTTTCCACAATTGAAACATTTGAAAGATAACTTACCTTTATTTTTTCCAGTGCCCTTTTTCAATCTCACAAAGTTTTCTTCTAGCTCATCAAAATCATCTGAGTCAAATTCCTCATTCTTCTCTGCATTTCCAACTTTAAAAATAGTCTCTTCTCTTGAAACACTTGGACCAAACTCTCTCAATTCAAAAATAGATAAAGCACCAAACAATTGACCTCTAGAATAATGATCTAAATTCTAATCTTCTTCAATAGAAAAAACCTTATGACTATAAGATTTAGGAAGAGTTCTTAATACCTTCTTTACCACCTCATCTTCTTCAATTTTTCCACCAAGACCTCTAATGAAATTGACAACTTCATCCACTCTATGCATGTAGCTTGTAATATCTTCATCTTATATCATCCTTAGGGTTTCAACATTATTCTTCAAATTCTTCATCTTTGATTTCTTGATCTTATCATCTCCTCCATAAATACTTTCCATCTTTTTCCAGATCTCACTATCAGTTTTAAGACTCGTAGCTTTCACAAGTTCTGAATTAGAAAGACCACTCATAAGAGCATACCCTTCTTTTCCATTGTTCTCATATGCCTTAATCTCATAATCAATACTTGGTCCACTTGCAAGCACATTATATCTAGATTCAATAGACTTCCAAACTCCAAACCTTAGAGAAATAAGGAAACCTTCCATCCTGGTTTTCTAGAATACATAATCTGATCCATCAAATAGAGGAGCCTCCTTCTTGTGTTGCATCCTAGATCTACTTCAATAAGTTAAGCTTTCTTCTAAGGAACCTTTATTTAATACCAATCGTTGAATGCACAAGACAACTAAGTGGGGGGGAAATTAGTTGTTCAGTAAAATGCTGTTAGGAATAAGGTGTCTCAACCTTGGATAATTCCTATTCTTATTATTTGTTTTGTAAAATGTATTTCTTGCAAATAATGTAATTAAGTGTGAGTGTACATGTCTAGTTTGCATGTTGATGTGTCACTCCACTTAATGTGTCGGCATCTTGAATTGTGTGTAAGGAGATCATGGCTGAAACGGTTATGACGGATTCCTATGACACGTAAGAGCTATGTCTGGAAGATTCAATGACAGGTGAAGACATGTGGCAATTGATAAAGTTGAGTACTGTACACTCTTCCACGATAGTGGGGTTCGGGGCATCGCCCCGAAAAAATTTTTGAGTTCCTATTTTCTCGGAGAATGGTAAAACCCTAATACAGTTATCTTCGGAAGTTGCCCTAAAAGGGAAGCGCATGATATAAGCGTTTTTTAGGGTTGCGAAGATTTGTGATGTGAGTGTATTGTTGGAACGTTTTTTCATGCTGCCGCATTTTGTCTTCAAGAGTTGGAAATCTCCTGAAAGAACTTGCATTGCAAGTGTGTTGTAACCGTTGTGTTGAAGATAATACATTGTGCAGGTTTTGGAGTGCTGGGGTTTTTTACCGAAAGGTTTTCCCCAGGGTAAATCATTGTGTCATTCTTCATTTTCTGTATGTATGGTATATTGCTGCAATATCTTTGTTAAGTAGATTAACGAATCTGAAATTGTAAGGGTTTAAAACGAATTTGCACCATACTTTCCTTAAGAGATTAGTGTAGGAAGCTGTTTCCGCACCTGAGTTTCCTTACAAGTGGTATCAGAGCCTGATCAACTTTTGATCCTAGTTGTTGGGTAGGGTTTTTTGAGCTAATCTCAAGTTGAGTGGGAGTTTTTTTGTGCAGAGCATTCTGAATCTTATTTGCAGATTGAGATGGCAAGTTCCTCATACAGTAGAATGGAGGTGGAGAAATTTAATGGCACTAATTTCGAGTTGTGGAAACTCAAGATGGAAGACATGCTTGAAGACCGCGATCTATGGGAGGCTACTTCACTTGATGTGAAACCTGTAGCGATACCTCAAGCGGATTGGGATATCAAGGATCGGAAGGCTAAGGGTCTCATCAGACTCTGTCTAGCAGATGCCGTTCTTCTGAATGTTCTTGATGAGACTACTGCAAATTCTTTGTGGAAACGGCTTGGGTCTGTGTATCAGGCCAAATCTCTGGTGAATAAGTTGTTCCTGAGAAAGAAGTTGTATTCTTTAAGAATGGAGGAAGGTGGATCCGTAACTGATCATCTCAATGCATTCAATTTATTGATTGCACAGTTGGCATCATCTGGTGCCAAGATTGAGGAGGAGGATCGATGTATGACCCTGCTTTGTTCCTTGCCGGATTCGTGGGACCATCTTGTGATGGCTCTCGGAAGTACTATAGTCACATTCCGTATGGATGATGTGGTGTCTTCACTGCTGTCTGAGGAGATGCGAAGAAAGACTTCGGATTCGTCTAAGGAAGCCCTTGCTGTTCGCGGGAGATCCAACGACAAAGGAAAGCAGAATGACAATAAGTCAAAGAAGGGCAGATCCAAATCCCGTGGGAGTTCTAAGACTCCTGGAAAGTCCAAGGCGAAATGTTGGAACTGTGATAAATCTGGGCACTTCCGGAGGGACTGCAAAGAACCGAAGAAGAAGAAGAAAGGCTCAGATTCAGCTTCTGAAAAATCTCAAGAAGATGGAGATGCTTTTATTGCAGCTTTGGCAGCCCATGCATCTGATGATGTGTGGTTAGTAGACTCGGGTGCTTCTTTTCACATGACCTCTCATCGAAACTGGTTCTCAAAATATGAAGAGTTTGATGGTGGAAAGGTGTACTTGGGTGATGATTCTCACCTAAAGATAGTTGGACGCGGAAGGGTCACTATCAGATTTCCTGATGGACGAGTAAAGGGAATCAATGGAGTTATGCACATTCCGGGTTTGGCACGAAACCTATTATCTGTAAGTATGTTGAATGATGTAGGTGTGCAAGTTGTTTTTTCGAAAGATGGATGCAAGATGATAAGAGGATCTATGGTGCTCGCTAAAGGTACTAGGAGAGGTACTTTGTTTCAGCTTGATGCATGCATTGCTCAATGCAATAGTTCTTCTGTTTCAAAGAAGAGAGCGGCTATCACTTCATCCCCACCATCTGAACGAGCAGTAAAGAAGATTGTGGCAATGGGTTCCGATGGCAGTGCAGTAAGTGTGCCTAAGGGTGTAAACACTTTGGAAGGCAAGCTTCCTGCAGAAAAGACAATGTTGTGGCATATGAGATTTGGCCACATTGGTGAGAAGGGTCTTAGGACCTTGAAAACTAAAAATCTCGTTGAGGGGCTAAATGATTGTAATCTCGAATTCGATTTCTGTGAACACTGTGTTTATGGTAAGCAAAATCGTGTTCAGTTCTACTCTAGTTCTCACAAGTCTTCTGGACTTTTGGATCTTATTCATTCTGATGTTTTTGGTCCTGTAAAAGTTCCTTCTATCTCCAGTTCTGTATATTTTGTATCTTTTATAGATGATTACAGTAGAAGGACTTGGATATATTTCCTAAAAAGTAAGACACAGGTTTTCAGTCGGTTCAAGGAATTTAAGGCTCTCGTGGAGAATCAGACTGGTAAAAGAATCAAGTGTGTGAGAACTGATAATGGTGGTGAGTTTTGTTCCACAGAGTTTGAACAGTTCTGTAAAGAACGAGGAATCGAGAGACATAAGACAACTCCTTACACCCCGCAGCAAAATGGAGTTGCAGAGAGAATGAACAGGACACTGATGGAGAAGGCTAGGAGTATGCTTAGTGGAGCTGGCCTAGAACAAAAATTTTGGGCCGAAGCTGTTGCCACTGCTTGCTATTTGGTTAACAGATCTCCTACATCAGCTCTTGTTGGTAAGACACCCATGGAGGTGTGGTCTGGTAAGAAGCCTTCAATTAGACATCTTCGTGTTTTTGGTTGTGAAGCTTATGCACATGTTCCAAAGGAGAAAAGATCTAAGTTGGAAAACAAAGCTGTCAAATGTATTTTCATCGGATACAGTGTTGGTGTGAAAGGATACAAGCTTTGGAATCCTATGACTAGTAAGGTGTTGTATAGTAGAAATGTTATTTTCAGAGAGCTAACATCTTCTCCTATTGTGCTACAACCAGATGAAAAAGAAAAGGAAAAAGATGTTGTTCAGTTTCCTCCTACCCCTGAGAAGACTGAACAGAGAGACCATGTTGGGTCTAATGATGAGGAGAGCTCTAGCAGCTCTGATAGTTCGGAAGAAGAGGAAGAACAACCTCAACCTCAGCCCTTGAGGAGATCCATGAGAGAAAGAAAGCAACCAGAAAGGTTTGGTTATTCTATGTTAGATTCCAGTTGTGCTTTTGCTTTGATTACTAACACTGATGAGCCTAGATCTGTGAAAGAGGCTTTGGGCATGGAAGATGCAGGTTCCTGGATTGAGGCTATGGATGATGAGATGGCTTCATTGGAGAAAAACAAAACTTGGGACCTTGTACCTTTGCCTAAAGGGAGAAAATCTGTTGGCTGTAAATGGGTGTTCAAGAAGAAATTCTGTGCAGATGGCAGTGTTGAAAGGTACAAAGCTAGATTGGTTGCAAAGGGGTATTCACAGGTAGAGGGAATAGATTATGGTGAAATATTCTCTCCTGTTGCAAAGTTGACATCCATTAGATTTCTGTTATCTCTTGCTGCATCATATGATTTAGAGATAGAACAGATGGATGTGAAGACAGCTTTCCTTCATGGTGATTTGGAGGAAGAGATTTATATGTCACAGCCTGAGCACTACATTGTTAAAGGTAATGAATCCTTAGTTTGCAGATTAAAGAAATCTCTATATGGTTTGAAGCAATCTCCTAGGATGTGGTACCTTAAGTTTGATGCCTTTGTGTTGTCAATTGGATTTGTAAGATCGAAATCAGATCATTGTGTTTATTTCAGAGTTGAAAATGATCGCCTTCTTATTGTTGCATTATATGTTGATGATATGTTGCTGTTTGGGAAGGGTAAGGGTATGATTTCTGATTTTAAATCTCAGTTGTCAGCACAGTTTGAGATGAAAGATCTTGGGGCAGCAAGGTACATCTTGGGTATGGAAATCAGTAGAGACAGGTCTAACAGAAAACTCTGGTTGAGTCAGAGTAAGTATGTGAAGTCTGTGTTGGACAGGTTCAGCATGGCAGATTGTAGACCACTATGTGTTCCTGTTTCAATGGGAACAAAGTTATCTGTAGATGATTGTCCAAAATCTCCTAGTGAGGTGGAGGACATGAGTAGAGTACCTTATGCTAGTGCAGTTGGCAGTCTTATGTATGCTATGGTCTGTACTAGACCAGACATTGCCCAAGCAGTGGGAGTCCTAAGCCGGTTTATGGCTAACCCTGGACGGGTACATTGGGATGCAGTTAAGCGAGTATTCAGATATTTGAGGGGTACATCAGATTACTCCATATGTTACCATGGTAACTCTTCTGGATCTCCACATTCAGTTTGTATTCGTGGATTTGTGGATTCAGATTGGGCAGGTGATATTAACAGCAGGAGATCCACCAGTGCTTATGTTTTCACTATGTTTGGTGGTGCCATCAGTTGGATGAGTAAGCGACAACCTGTGGTTGCTTTGTCCACTACAGAAGCTGAGTACATGGCTGCTACTCATGCTTGTAAGGAAGCCATTTGGCTTAGGAGATTGTGTTCTGATGTTGGTGTTGATGCAGAACAGATTACTATTTGGTGTGACAGTCAGAGTGCTATTTGCCTTGCGAAGAATCCAACTTTCCATGCCAGAACGAAGCACATTGATGTGCAGTTTCACTTTGTGAGAGATATGGTGGAAGATGGAAAGATAAATTTGGAGAAGGTAGATACTGTGAAGAATGTTGCAGATGCATTAACGAAACCAGTGGGCACTGTGAAGTTCAGATGGTGTTTGGAGTCTATGGGCCTTTTGGCCTATAGCGGTTAATTCCTGTTATGTTCCTATTGCTCTTACAAGGTGTTCGACAAGTGGGAGAATGTTAGGAATAAGGTGTCTCAACCTTGGATAATTCCTATTCTTATTATTTGTTTTGTAAAATGTATTTCTTGCAAATAATGTAATTAAGTGTGAGTGTACATGTCTAGTTTGCATGTTGATGTGTCACTCCACTTAATGTGTCGGCATCTTGAATTGTGTGTAAGGAGATCATGGCTGAAACGGTTATGACGGATTCCTATGACACGTAAGAGCTATGTCTGGAAGATTCAATGACAGGTGAAGACATGTGGCAATTGATAAAGTTGAGTACTGTACACTCTTCCACGATAGTGGGGTTCGGGGCATCGCCCCGAAAAAAATTTTCGAGTTCCTATTTTCTCGGAGAATGGTAAAACCCTAATACAGTTATCTTCGGAAGTTGCCCTAAAAGGGAAGCGCATGATATAAGCGTTTTTTAGGGTTGCGAAGATTTGTGATGTGAGTGTATTGTTGGAACGTTTTTTCATGCTGCCGCATTTTGTCTTCAAGAGTTGGAAATCTCCTGAAAGAACTTGCATTGCAAGTGTGTTGTAACCGTTGTGTTGAAGATAATACATTGTGCAGGTTTTGGAGTGCTGGGGTTTTTTACCGAAAGGTTTTCCCCAGGGTAAATCATTGTGTCATTCTTCATTTTCTGTATGTATGGTATATTGCTGCAATATCTTTGTTAAGTAGATTAACGAATCTGAAATTGTAAGGGTTTAAAACGAATTTGCACCATACTTTCCTTAAGAGATTAGTGTAGGAAGCTGTTTCCTTTGAGTTTCCTTACAATGCCAAACCCTCATTAACATTTAGATCCTTATTAACCCTTAATCTATTATACTAATTTAGCATGAAAGTAAATAACAAAAATAAAATCACATCGACACCATACACAAAATAACACTAGATTCACATGGAAAATCCAAGAATGGAAAAAACTATGGTAAGGATTACCTCACAATATAAAGTAATTGCAACACCAAATACAATAGGCTCACTATTGGAGGACTCGCTACCCAAAATAAAGAAATGATAACTGCCAATGGCTCACTACCAAATTAGAAAGAATAAGATAGAAGATTTTTACAATAATAAATCCATCTCAATGCAATAGAAAAGATCCACCACTGCCTCATCAGAAAATTTGCACTCTCTATAAAATTTAGACACATTTTTCTCACTACTTCTAGTAGTCTAGTCATTAAATCTCACACTATATTTTGCACTTTTGTACTTCACATCTCAACAGTTTACATCACACACCTTACACACCTTCCTCCATCAATTCATCACACATATATGTCATCCTCAACCTTGAAAATGATTTACAAGTCTAGCTATGCACCTCAAACATGCAAATTCAAACTAGGTCGGCACCAAAACATTCCTACATTAAAGAGGAATCAAGGCATACCACATCACACCTTAAATTGGAGCTAAATCCACATATACACTCCATGCCATGCTGCCAAAAACACTTAATAATATTCACAATTAGTTTAAACACCCGAGTTCAATCGAACATGTGTTAGCACCATTAAAAAATTAAGTACACACTTCCTTTTATCCAAAGATGACTCACAGACCACACACAATACTTAAACACAATTTGGAATATTCAATCAACACCCTGCAATCCAATAATTCCTTCACAACAACTTTCACCTGAAGAACATACTCATTCTATACAACAAGTTGACCTTCCACATATTGTAACTAATGAATCCAACCTTACAAAGCACCAAAACTCAAAAACCTTAGAATGAAGATAGATATGATCAATATAATCACACTCCCAAGTCTACAAGACCAAAAACCACACTATGAAGAAATATGGAGAAAAACCATTTCTCCCAAACAACACTACTTTCACAGTTCACACACTGGTGAACAAAACTTTCTCTGGAAAATGATCTAGAACATGAAACTCTAGATATAACATATTTGAACACCTTTGATCAACATATTCGAACCACATAATAAAATCTTCAACCATGAAGAAATGCGAAGCCAAACACTGAACACTACTCTTCCATACTAAAAACACTTTACCACATTTTTTCCTCTTTTATTTAATTTTTCTCAAAAGCACTTGGAAACAAAGCACTATAAACATCAACTCAACATCTACAACACTTTCTCATCACCACCAAACTAAATATAATATAGCAACTCAACCACACGCATACTTATCAAGTCAACACTAGAGGTTGACACCAATGAAAATACTAATGAGAAAATAATGAAATTGATCAAAGAATCTCTAAAGTTGACATCAATGCAACAACAAGGATTTGTTGACATCAATGACAACACAAACTTCTAACAAATAAACAATTTCTCTAAAGATATTTCGGTTATGGATTCTGAGATTAATCATGATAGGCCTTGTTTTCCAATGTTTCCCTACTATTCTGACTTATGAAATGGATTTCTTATTCTATTATTTAGTAAAAAAAAATAAACTTATTAGTAAGCCCTGCCATATATGCTATTTGTTTTAGTATCCTTTTTTCTTTTTCTAGGAAAAACCCATTCAACTTTCTTTCCTTTCTTTGTGCCTTCACAATGATTTGCCTAGGCTGTTCTAGGATCTATTCATGTTTTTGTTTAGAGGGGTGGTGTTACTCTCATTTTGATCATTACCCTTAAGATCATTGTCCCTACTCAAAAAAATTATAAGTTTAGGTACTTGGTTGTGTTTCCTTGAGTTATTCTAATCTTGGGAGGCATTGCACAAGTTATTCTAACTCTCGCCTACTTTTCCTTACATTCAAAATTGTTTATTACCTTATGTGGGTGGCATGTTATTAAATTATTATAACATCCCAAGTGGTCTAAGTGCTTTGTGAAGTATTTATACTTAAAATTCTAATGTTTAGAGTATGTACTTGATGTTGGATAACCTATCCAAAAGACTGCCAATGACAAAAATTTAGAAGAGTTTCAAGTTTGGGTGGAAGTTTTGGTAAGTTCGGAAACCATTAGTGGTTCTCGCTTGGATTTCATGAACCCCTTGTTCTACCAACTCAAGGGGTGTTATTCTAAAGAAAGAAAAGATGATGAAAGTGTAGGTTGATCTCATTATAGTGTATTCTAGTAAACTCTTTAAGACCTATAATAATAAATGACAACAATGCAGAATCAATGAATGGTTAAAGGCATGTAATTGCAGAGTGCCATATATAGGGAAATGAATAAAAATGAATACTATTAAAATATTTAGTAATGAAATTACAACTCAAAAATATTCAGAAAGAACAAAAAACACTAGAATATCTAAAAACATTTACATTATATTATATATAATCGGTGTTACAAAATTGGTAATTGATTATAAAATTGTGGGTATCAAAATATCATTTTTAGCACATAGTACAAACATCAATACATAGACTCCCTCCACCACCTCTTGGAAATGCTCAATCTGGGCTGGTGACAACAAGTTCTCATGAGACTACAAAAATTGGGCAAACAGCCCCATATCATTTCGCGCTAGCCCCATACGAAGGAGAGTCACAACTTCCTTTCTAGCCTCATGTTGGGTTCCAGTTACAATGTAGATAGCATCTCCAATAAGTCTAGTCTTTGGATAATGGCTAAGCCCTGCAATGGCCACAATCAAATTTTTAAGCAGGTACTCGAGCCTAACTAGGTGTTCTTTTCCCTCATTCCCTAGTCTTTCCATCCAAAAGTGTGAACTACAATGTAAATGAAATGCTCTAGAAGTCTGAAATTATGCACATGAACCTGACTCAAAAATATTTCTCCTAGGATGTCACACAATACTTCATCCTCTACTTCACTCTGGACAACAAAGACCTTTGTCAACTAGTTTGATAGTAGTCTAAAGAGAGGACCACACTCAAATTCTTTGATCACAATAAATTCATTAATCGAAATGATGTCACTCTATTCACTCACCATTATTAGAATGCCTTTGGTTGGTGAAATGAGGTTGTGTTCATCAAATTTATAGAAACTTGGGAGTGTATCTGAGCTAGATTTCATTGAGATTTGGCAAATGACAAGGTGGTAATGTGGCTAAATTAACTATTTATGTGACCAATATTTATTCAATTTTCCCAATTGATCTTTCATCTGGACAGTTTGCATGCGTGATTTTTTTTTTTTTTTTAATTTATTTATTAGACTGCAGGAATCGGGTAGCAAGACCCCCTATAAACTGCAGTGCACCTGGTAAACTTTTTAACATGACCGGCGGCGCTGGCGCAACATGCCCTCCGGTACCACGGGGCTGGGGGACACTAGACCTCATGACCAACCTCCTACAACAGGAAAGATTTAGCCAACCGAGCTAGGGCCCCAACCCTGCACGCGTGATTTTATGGTTAACATGTATTATCCATTTAATATGATGCATGTGAACCACATTAATTGCAGAAGAATGACCGGCCACAGGGAAAGATTTGAAACAAGAGATATTTAGTAATTGTTTGAGGTCATAACATTTGTAAATGTAACTATTATTATTCCCGGCCATTAATCCTTCTCTATATAATGGTTTCTAGGTTAGGTAGTTGGGTGGCAAGAAAGTATTGTTATATTTAGCAACCGTTTAGTAACCACCAAGATGCAGAAAATTTATCTCCCTATATCTTTGTTTTGAGCAATTCTTTAAGGGTCTGGAATTTCTCAAGTGCACTGTGTTGTAATAGAGGAAGAGGAAAATTTTCTATTTTCTTTGTTATAAAATTATTCCTTTTGTGATAACTTGTAATCTGTGAATTGTGAGTCTTGAATATAGTGTTTATCATACTAGTCTATGTGTTGTGTGCATAATTTGTAGCATGTTTTCCATGCAATACATCCTTTGTTGCATTATATTTGATGAGCCTATTTTTTGGTCCAATTTTGGGTAGAATCTATAGTTTATTTGCTAAAGTTGACATGGACTTTGATATTAAATGTTAATATTTTTTTAGAGTTTCCCTCAAACCATAGACATTGGGTTTAATTCTATTTTTTTAGTTTTCATGACATTAGCCTATTATGTGGACTATCTATATTAATTTTTCATGTGGTTAATGAATGTTCTTTAAGGTGGTTATAGATGTGCAATTATTATGCATACTAACATTGCCATGCAGACATACTTGAGGATACTAAATTGAGAAATGCAGTCGCCAGCTGGTCATGCAGAGGAATCGTTCAAGGGTCAACTGAAGGACAATGGTAGGAGATTCCCCATGTCAGCCACATGTAATCACCTTGTATTATTCTTTCATGATGTTGAGTAGATTTGGGTGTTACTGCAGTGTTGAGTCTACGTTTGGACATGCATGTTTGATCAGATTCCCTACATGTGTAACCACCCTTCTATTCTTTTCTCTATTTTCCCTAAATCACATCCTCTCAGTTAGTGAGAGTTGATTTTCTTGTTTAGTTGATAGTATAAATAAAGTTCAAATCCTCCTTCTTCAGTGGTTGCTGAGCTATTGATTTTGTACGATCTGATAATATACTAGTATTTCTAGACAAGCTACTCTTTTGTACTTACATTTCCCAATGAATAAGATGAAATTATGAGTTGAGAATTTGAGTTTATATTAGTTTTACAGGATACTCATCCAAGGGGGGCCACTTGGTGAGTAATCCATCCTTTAGTTTAGCTAGATTAGTTATTAGTTTTTTCTAAGTACTTAGTTAAGAATCTGGCACTGACTATTCCTGTAGCCACTAGAATTTCATTCTATGACTGTTCCTGTAGCCAAAGCAGACAGAGTACTTTCCTATTTGTTACTTATATTTTTATTCCTTTCATGCATGTTTAGCTTATTTTAATTTTTGAGTGATTTTCAGTATTTACTTTGTTCATTTCCATGAAATTTACTTTCAATATTATATCAAGAAGATATGCCATAACTATTCTAGGGTGGCTTCAAATAAAGGGAGAGCTTACCAATCCACTATGGGTAGGTCATCCACCAGTGGAGTTTCAAGGATGGAGATTACTCATTTACTAGCAGATTTTAAAAAGGATATCATAAATAATATGGCTATTCAATTGGATACACTTCAGGCCAAGAAGAAACAAGAGGAGGCAGAGGTAATGTTGGCAGAATATTGCCCTCATTGTAGACAAAAGAAGAAGGATTATAGGTGCAAGATGATAGCTATGTTGAAAGCAAGAAAATGGCACCCAAGTTCAAGAAAATCTAGGGTGAAGATGATCAAGTCTACTATGTTGCAAAAAGGAGGCCATGGGCTCCAAGAAAGGGTATGCCACCAGATCCACTACCTTTTGTTGGTCCATATTTTAATTCTTATCCATCTATTAATCAATGGAAACTCTCATATCCACCCAATTATGGAGGATATCCACCATAGACTTGGAGTAACCCTCCAAATTCTTGGCCCAATCACCAAAACTCTCCACCCCATTGGCAAAAACCTTAGGGTAATTAGTAGTAGTTTCAAGGACCTTGGCAGCCACCTCCAAGAAACTGGCAACAAACATCTGAATGGAGAGGTGGACAACAATGGCCAAACCAGACAACTAGTTACATGCAGCCACCTTCTCAACCCCAGCAACCTACTATAATGCCTCCCCCTACTAATCCCAGCTCAAATGCACATAAACCCACTCAGTTACTAGCCTAGCCCACACCTAACCCAAATAATAAACCATAAAAACAACCTATATACTTTTTTGATCCAAATGAATTCCCTACATATGTTGTGAGTTTAAGTGGCATATGTTTGTGTTCAGAAACTACTTTTCTAGCCCCTTCCACAGCCATCATCACTGAGCTTCCTATGGAAGAAGAAGAATCTCTGGATGTTCCCATTCAACCTAGTGCACCTAAAAATCCTGAACCAATTCCAGCCAAGCAGACAGCACAAGAACCACCATTCCCCCAAAGATTGGAAGTTTCAAAACAAAAGGAAGATAAGGACACCACTTTTGACATTCTAGACTAGTTGAAGCACATATATGTCTAGATACCCCTATTCCAGGCCATAAAAAATGTTCCTATATATGGAAAAGCAATCAAAGAAGCATGCCTCAAGAAGCCGGGCGGGAAAAAGAAAGACCCAACTTCAGTTCATGTAGTGAGATAGCTAGCTAACATCATGCTTGGAAAATTAACTATCCCCAAGTACAATGATCCAGGTAGACCTGTGGTTGAATTTATTATAAATGGGATACACATAAAGAATGCTTTAATTAACTCGGGTGCAAAAATAAGTATGATGACTAAACACATCCTGCAACAACTAAACATCTTAAGTATGAGATCCAATCCTACTATCCTGCAACTTGTCGATAGTTCCACTGTTAAGCCTAATGGCATAGTAGAGGACCTTGTGGTGATTTTAGACTCTTGGGAGTATCCACAAAACTTCATGATTCTCTCTCCTAAAGCTACACTAGGTGGGTATCCTATTATCCTTGGAAGGCCAAGGTTAGCAACAACAAATGCTTATATTGGATGTCGGTCAGGTGAAATGACCATTTCTGATGGTAGGAGCACCAAAAATATTTTTCTTTATCCTCATGCTCAGTCGTCCCATGATGAGGATAATCCTATATGGCCACATGTAGGTGAAGAGGCCGAGGAAGTTAACTCTGTGGTGCAGGTTATGATGTTAGGTAGAATTCCTCTCCTACAGCTTGAAGATGAAGATGAAGTGTTATCTAATATAATTCAGAACCATTGTGAGGTAGAGGAGGTATCACCCTCTCATGCATCTAGTTCTATTGATCCCATGAAGACACTTCTGCTTGATCTTCTTCAAGCCACTATTTCTGCAGACAAACTTCCTGTAGCTACTCTTCCAATAGACAAACTTCCTACATCAATAGGTATGTTCCACACAATTCTTCCATATGAACTTAAGGTACCATGTATTAATGAAATAGCTATGATAGATTTCACTACATAGGTACAAGAGTTTGAAGAATTTTTTTGAATATTAACAGCAAACTAGGAGAAGAACAATAGTTGTCATTGAGGAATTTACTGAAGACCCACCAGCACGCATTTACATGGGATTATCATGATATGAAAGGACTAGACCCTAAGCTTTGTACTCATAGGATATATATCAAAGATGATTGTCAACCGGTAAGTAAGCCATAAAGAAGAATCAACCCTGCATTGAGAGAAATTATCAAAACAGAGCTACAAAAGTTGCTAGATGCAGGATTTATCCATCCCATTTCAGACAACCAGTGGGTGTCTCTATTGGTGATTGTGCCCAAGAATTAAGGAAAATGGAGAGTTTGTGTTGACTATAGGGAACTCAATGCTACTAATAAGAAAGACCATTTTCCCTTGTCTTTTGTAGATCAAATCCTGGACTCACTTGTAGGAAAGCAGTAATTCTCTTTTCTAGATGGATTCAATGGCTACAATTAGATCCAAATTGCACCTGAGGACCAGGAGAAGACAACCTTCACATGTCCATGGGGGACATATTCCTATTTAGTACTTCCCTTTGGTTTATGCAACACACCTACAACTTTTCAGAGAGTAGTCGTCAGCAGATTTTCAGACATCTCCCTTGACTGCATGGAAATCTATATGGATGACTTTACCACCTACGATACTGATTTTGATGAAGCATTGGAAAATCTCAAGAAATTCTTATACAGATGTGAAGACCAAAATCTATCTTTAAATAGTGAGAAGTGCTTCATGATGATGCAGGAAGGTGTAGTTCTTGGCCACTACATTTCCCACCAAGGAATTCAAGTAGATCCTACAAAAATTGAGGTAATTACTAAACTGCCCACACCTGCAAAACAAAAGGATGTTAGGAGTTTCTTGGGACATGCAGGATATTACAAGTGTTTCATCAAATATTTTAGAAAAATGGCAGCACCATTGTATACTCTCCTAACCAAAGATGTTGAATTCCAATGGACAAAATATTGTGCCAAAGCATTTTCTAACTTGAAGGTAGCTTTGACTTATGCTCTTGTACTTAAGGGACCTGATTGGAAAATTAGTGTTCACATCCATACAAATGCATCAGACTATGGTATAGGAGCATTCTTAGGATACAAATAAGGAGCCATTGAAAATTTCATTTATTTTGTCACCAAAAACTTACAAGGAGCTGAATTCTATTAGACAATAACAGAAAAAGAAATGTTGGTAGTGATCTATGCCCTAAACAAAATTCAAGAACTACATAACAGGCTACTAGATCTTTATGCACATCGATCATGCAGCCATTAGATATCTCATGAATAAACCCCTGATCTCAAGAAGGTTAGCAAGATAGTTATTGTTGATGTAGGAGTTTGATATAACCATTATAGATAAACCAAGGAAAGCCAATGTTGTTGCATATTTTCTTTCAAGGCGAACCACATCCATAGAAAATCAAATCATAGATGATTATTTCCCTGATGAGAACTTATTTTCCATTACTATGTAGACACCCCGGTATGCTGACATAGCTAATTTTTTGGTCACAGGGAGATTCCCTCCTCACTTCTCTCCAAAAGAGAGAAGAGTGCTCACTGAAAAATCTTTTCCTTTTTCATGGATTGTTGGATGCTTGTTTTATACTGGACCATATCATGTTATGAGAATATGTCTGAGGGAAGATGAGACATATGACATTTTTCATGCATGTCATGATGAACCCTGTGGAGGGTATTTTGTAGCCAAAAGGACAGCAATGAAGATTTTGAACACAGGATAATATTGGCCTACACTCCACAATAATGCATGAAGATATACAAGGAAATGTGATAGGTGCCAAAGAATGGATCGGCCAACCAAATCAAATGAGATGCCACTCTATCCCCAAGTAGTAGTCACTCCCTTTGACAAGCAAGGATTGGATTTTGTGGGACCCATTGATCCCCCATCAAATGGTAAGTCTTATATCTCGGTATGCACTGGTTATGTAACTAAGTGGGTAGAAGTTAAGGCCATGAAGCATGCAAGAGATAACAAGGTTACAGAATTTCTTTATGAAGAAATTTTCACACGATATGGAGTTCCAAGAGAAATAGTAACTGATCAAGGATCTTAGTTTACCTCAACACTTGTTTCAGCACTAGTCAATGAATATAACATAAGGCACATAAAGTCTACTTCTTATCACCCTCAAGCCAATGGACAAGTTAAGGTGACCAATAGAGAAATTGAAGCCATTCTAGCCAAAATAGTGGCTATTCACATAAAGGATTGGGAAAACATATTATCAGAAATAGTTTGGGCCTACAGAACCACCTGGGAAACAAATACAAGCTTTACTCCATTTGAGCTACTGTATGGGAAGACAGCTATGATGCCCATTGAATTCGAGCACAAGACTCTTAGAACAGTAGTAGAATTAGGGATGGATATTTTTGAGGCACAAAAAGAAAGACTCATGGAACTGAATGCTTTAGATGAGATGAGGAAGACAACTTTGCACCACACTGAGGTCGTGCAGAATCAAAGAATCAAATGGCTTGACAAATTTCTCAAAGAGAAGAAATTTTAGCCAGGTTATTGGGCATTGCTTTATGACTCATGATATCAGGATAATGCAGGAAAACAGCAAACAAGGCGGCTAGGACAATATGAAGTTGTTGAGTTCTTTCCCAATGGAGTTGTTCAGCTCACCACCATTGACCCTGTCAGATTCAAGCTACTAGTCAATGGTCATCGTCTCAGATTGTATCACAAGCCATCTTCCAAAGAAGAGTTCCTATAGCAACTCATCCAACATGCAGCACCTGAGCTTCCTACATCCAAAGGAAGTGGACCTAGTGTCCCTCCTTCTAGATAATTAAGGTACGTACTTGTCATAATAAAGACTTATACTTTTGTACAAGTCCATTTCTTCACCCATCCGCCCATCCGTCACAACCTTTCTCTCTCTTCTATCACTTCATTCCACTTCATCGTCATTAATTGTTCAATTTATTTCCTAAAAAGGAGAATTGTACTTTCTCCATGATCTTTGTAACGTATCCTCCACTACTCTTTATCAAATCACTACTCCCATCTCGCATGTGTGGACACATGTCCAAATTTAGGTTGGGGGGGAAAGGAAAGATGTAGTACATTTCCCACATGTCAGTCCATGCTTGTCTACGTCAGCAAATCTAGTTGAGCTGATTTAAAATTTAAAGTGAAGGACGGCTCGCATATGTGATGTGACACTAAATTACAAAAAGGAATTTATTTTCAGACAAGAATTATAGGAAGGGAATTTTGTAGAGTGACAAATGATTGTAGAAAATGGGAGGTGGACTAATTCAAAATGAGCCCTCGGTTCATGATGCCTTATTGTAGGATGTACAATGCCTGGCCAAATTTAGAAACCGTGGCTCATTGGACTACTTCCTAAAGCTAGACAGTTTTGATGCAGGAGAGTTTTCCCAAAAATTTTATGAAGGAAAAGACACAGTAAAAGGACTAGAGGTTGTGGCAACTAAGGAAATAATTCCAGAAGTTACAGGGTTACCTGCTAACGGTGAGCATTACCCTGTTTCTAGAGATTTCAGGTCAACTAGGGCCGTATTCACAATACATGATGACCCTCCAATCAGTATAGACAAACAGGGTGCCAAAATAACCTCTTTGCCCAAGCCATGTAAGCAGGCAGTCATCCACATTATCAAGTACATCACTTGTGAAGGTTGATTGTCAAACCTACATTCAATACATTTCAAAATTTTGAGTCACATGAGGCACGAGAGGAGGATGAATGTGCCCAGCATCTTATACAACTTTATCTCCATAATGACGGTTGAAACTCAAAAAGGTAGGGATAATTTTGTTTCCCACCATTTCCTAATTAAATTTTTGGTTGAAAAATCTCTACATGATGTAGCACTCAAAATGAACTGGGAGGAATTCATAAATGTTGATCAATTTAGACCTGAGCAGCTGCAATCTAGGGCTTTACCTACACCGCATAGGTCTAACAAGAGATTAAGAATGGCTGAAGCCACCCATGGTGCTTCAACCTCTGGTGTTGGCTCTAGTATGAATCCTCCTATAGTAGAAGGGACCATAGACATTAGTTCCTCTGAAACAAAGCACTCTGAAAAAGAAAGTTCTCCATCAGATTCTGATGATGATGATGATGTTCCACTTGAAACCCTAATGATAACTAGGGCACAGAAGGAGGCAGAAGCAAGAAAAGGAAAATCCAAAATACAGCCTGTGGAAAGACAGGTGCCAAGTCCTGAGAAGAGAAAGGCTGACAATATTCATCTTGCAGCCAAAGGAAAATGTGAGATCCCTCTTAAGAAATCAAAACCAGTTGTTGATATGCCTTCATGAGAAACCCCAAGCATGGAGGGACATCACATAACAACACAAAAGCCCCAATGGGGAAGACAAGTGTCAAAGAAAATAATATATTTGAAGAGGCAACAAAATTGACCCTGGTAGATCTTCTTGCCCTTGCAGAGGAAGTTGAAGAAAACAAGGAGTTCCTGCAACAAAACCAAGAACTAGATCAGAAGTTCCTGCAACAACTACAAGAATAAGAACAAGAGGCCCTATAGCAAGAAGTGGGAGAATAAATTGTACCTCCGTAGCCTAAGCCAGTTAGACGGCCTGAATCTATGCAAATGGTACTATATGGGGAGCAACCATGTAAAAAAACCCTAGTAGGAATTCATAACCCTCCTAATTTTTTAGTACATACAACAATTTTGAATTTATGGGAAGAAATACAAAGGAGGGAGGAGGAATGGAAAAAGGAAAAGAAAAGATTGGAAAAGAAAATTCGAAAGAGGGATGAAATTATTGAAGAAGAGAATGAGGAGATTACCTCTCTAAAGGAGAGGGTGGACAACATTGCAAACCTGGTACCATAGATTTTAGAATTCATAACCCCTCCAAGGGTGTATGCTTTGCACCTAAAGGAAAAATATCTCTTTTAAGCTGTCAAAAAATATCTCAAGTTTGAATCCCTCTATTGAGACTCCCACTGAATTTTTCAATGCTTATAGGATTGCCTCCCCTGAAATGAAGAATTTGTTATGTGAATTTTATTTACATAATTTTTTTGTAACTCAAGACCAATACTGGAACCCATTGCTATATGTTGGAGATATCCAATTGAGAGCATTCATGTCCTAGGTGCAAAATGAGATTAGCTGGGTAGACCAATATAATGCTTATAGGAAGAAGGAATCCAATATCCTATTGGCCATTAGAGCTGAATCAAGAAACCCCAAGGATATTTACAGAGAATGGCACATAATTCTTTTCAGGCCTAGTTATGGTGACAAAATTATGCCTTGGATTGAGGCAGTTTATAGTGAATAGAGGTCAACATGGCAGCAAAAGAGGACACCATGAAAGGATATCTATCACAAAGATGGAACACTTTAACTGATGAACTGAAATAGGCTAAACCTCATTCCATCTAGAACTATGTTGCAGCAATAAAAAGGATTGAAAGGTACATTCAACTTGGGAGAAAAAAGGAATGACAGTGGCTTCCCTTGAATTTTTAGCCACCTCTCCTCATGTGGCCTGTGCCAAAATTTAGATTCTACCGCTATGACATGATGAAGAAAATCAAAGATGTACAGGACTCGTGCTTTACAAACATTGATATTGGACAATTATCAGTTACAAATTTCAGAGCTTTGACCAAATAGAAAAACAACTCTTCCCCTACTAGAGGACCAGCAAAACATTAGGTTGGGGGGAGTGATGAGCCTAGTTTTTGGTCCAATTTTGGGTAGAATCTATAGTTTATTTTCTAAAGTTGACATGGACTTTGATATTAAATGTTGATATTTTTATAGAGTTTCCCTCAAACCATAGACATTGGGTTTAATTCTATTTCTGCCATTTTTTAATGAAATTAGCCTATTATGTGGACTATCTATATTAATTTTGCATGTGGTTAATGAATTTTCTTTACGGTGGTTATAGATGTGAAATTATTATGCGTACTAACATTTCCATGCAGACATACTTGAGGATACTAAATTGAGAAATGCAGTCGTCGATTGGTCATACAAAGGAATCGTTTGAGGGTCAACTAAAGAATGACAGTAGGAGATTCCCCATGTCAACCGCATGTAACCACCTTGTATTGGTATTTCATGATGTTGATTAGATGCAAGCATTACTGCAACGTTAGTCTGCGTTTGGACATGCATGTCTGACCAGATTCCTTGCATGTGTGACCACCCTTTTATTCTTTTCTTTGTTTTCCCTAAATGGCATCCTCCCAGTTAGTGGGAGTTGACTACCTTGTTTAGTTGATAGTATAAATAAGGTTCAGATCCTCCTTCTTCAAGGGTTGCTGAGTTATTGATTTTGTACGATCTGATAATATACTAGCATTTCTAAATAAGCTACTCTTTTGTACTTGCATTTCCTAATGAATAAGATGAAATTATGAGTTGAGCAGTTGAGTTTATATTAGTTTTAGAGGATACTCATCCAAGGGGGCCCACTGGGTGAGTAATCTATCCTATAGTTTAGCTAGATTAGTTATTAGTATATTTTTAGTACTTAGTTAAGAATTCGACACTGACTGTTCCTGCAGCCACTAGAATTTCATTTTGTGAATGTTCCTGCAGCCAGCAGACATAGTAGTTTCTTGTTTGTTGCTCATATTTTCATTCATGTCATACATGTTCAGCTTATTTTAATTGTTGAGTAATTTTCAACATTTACTTTGTTCCTTTCCATGCAGTTTACTTTCAGTATTGAATCTTTCTTAGCTATAGAATGAAGATGATTACTTTGAGTTCCTAGTGCACATACTGTGATGACCCATTTCAAGTTCACGTCCCTAGGTTGACAATTTAAATGCACCTTCATGATGGTTAAAATTGCTATTCAGGTTAGATGTCCAATCTTTGAATCACAGCTATAAAGGCTTAGTTATTAAATCATTGTAGGAGGTTGACAATATTCATCTATTACAACTATGATAGTTTTAAATCTCCCTTTCTAATGATTATTAATTGTTTAAGTCTTATTTCTTAATGGCTAATAGTATTTTTGATCTACCCACACTAACTTCATTTTTATGAGTTAGTGTTTCTTTTCTTTCCTGCTTTATAGTTAAAAGCATACCCACAATTCATTCTATCACATGAGCGAGTTGTACCTCTCAAATTCAGAGGAAAGTCACAAATGCAATAGTGACATTTCCTAAGTTGTTAGTGGTTTGGTCCCATTTCACTTTGGGTAATAGATTTGATATTTAAATCGTATTTAAAAGGGACAATCCATTCACTAATAGGTGGAAATTTTCTTCCCATTCTAAGCTATCTTCTTCTACTAGTATCGCTTTTTATTTTCCAATATTTGTACCCTATCTAGTGACTATTGTTTCCTTACCCTTTTCTATTTTTCTAGGATCTATGTAGTACTCATCTCTTGGGCTACTTTCTTTTGTGGTGTATCCTTCATCCTTTCCTACCTTCTAGCATATCCTTGTTTCTTCTTCCAAATTCTTGGGTACCTTCCAGAGAAGTCTTTCTCATTTGTTTGTATTGGCATTTTTGTTTTATCAGTTTGAGTTTGTGGTGATGTGCTTTTATAATATGGGTGTGCATTTTCACAATTGAAGGTATTATGATCTTCTTAGCCACAAAATTTTCATTGTTTTTCTTCTTTCCCCCTAGCATTCAATTGTAAAATGTATTGGTTTGCTACAATTAAAACATGTAGCATCTTCTCTCCATCCTCTTCCTCAGCCTTAACCTCTTCCTCTGTGGAATGAACCATTTTTATTGTATTGCTCTAGGTTTTGGCCATTATTTGTATTTCCTTGGTTTTATTACCATGATGGTACTTTATATCCAATAGATGGTGCCTATAATTTACTTTCCACCAGTCATTTTACATAGGCTAGTGTGTGGTGTTCATTATTGCTAATTGTGGTGAGATCTTTTCTTAGCCAGAATAACTGTGATGGGCAATGTTTAGTATCATGGTCATCCCACTCTCTACACATTTTGTAGTATGGAATTTACTTTCTTAGGTATTGTCCATACTTCTATGCATAACGCATTGGCTTTATTTTCCCCTTGTTCTTTAGGAAATTCATTTCTCGTATGGCCTTCTCTTTTGTAATAAGTGCACCATATGTTAGGCCTAGGTGTATACATGTCTCTTTTAGCCATTATGTCCCATTGAAGCCTTAGTTATTCAGAACCAAGTCTAATTTTCTACATTTCTTTATTTTCTCTTTCTTTATCTTGTTTGTTCCATGGTTTGTTTTCAATCCCATAGGCGAATGTAACCAATTTCAGATATGTATTCAATTGTATCCCATCAAGCGCTACTCTTATTTTTGACGGGACTCTAGAGATAAACCACTTTATCTTTTGTTTGTCACTTATAGGTTCTTCCAGGCATCTAGCGACCTCTTTAAATCTCTTTTCAAAGTCTTTGATTGATTCATCTTCATGTTGTATGAGTTCCTAGAGTTTTCTTACTCCCTCAGTAGGTAATTCCAGTGTGGAAAATTTTGCTAGAAAATCCTACTTAATTATGTCCCAATTTCGTTATGGTTTGGATAATTCTTTTGATAAGATTGTAATTTTTCTCCTCGAATGGATTCAAAAAATTAAAATAGCTTAATGTCTTCTCTTTTTAAGTTTTGACTCTTCCATAAAGACTCTAGAATGAATACATGTTCAGTTGTTGCAGTTGTATCCTTCCCAAACATAGGTATATTGTGGTATTCATTGTCAATTCTTCTTCTTAACTACTATCTATATTAAACTCGTGTGCTTGATGTATTTGTATTATTTTCTTCCTTTGTTCTTTGTTGTCTTAAATTATTTTCTATTTCTTCTATTGAAATTATCCTTACTTTATTGGCATTACATGTGATATCTATTCTAAGGGTTGAATTTGTTCAAAGTTCCTTTTCATTCTTGAAGTTGTTTGTTTATTTGTTAGTGTCATTTGGTTAATTGATTGTGTCACTTTGTTAGGAGGTGTTGAATTTATATAATTCTCTCTATTTTTTACCACATCTTCACTCCTTACTTTTAGTACACTTTTGGTTACTAGTTCACCCAGGTAATTTTAATTAAATGATATGTTTTGGATGTTTTGTACTAGATTTCCTAGCGATGTCCATTCATTTTTTACTTGGGTGTCTTCTCTTCTGGATGTAGACCTAAGGTCCTATTTCTAGGAGGTGTTATGATCCTTACTACCACTTGTTCCATTTCTTTTATGAACTTCCCATAGTTTTCAATTCCTTCTTCTATGTTTTGAATTATTTGATTTATGTTCTTTACATTAGAACCTAAATATAGAATCTCTTCTCTATCCTTCTTTGAAGCATCCTGTATGGACTACTCTTCTTCTTTTCTTCCAGAAGTTCCATAATTGGAGCTCTTAGCAACACCCTCATTAGTGTGCTCAATATCTTTGTTTAGGTTTTTATCTGCAATCTCTATGTTCTATCCCTTAGCCCTTTTCTCTACCTCTTCCATTATTTTGCATTATCTTTCATGTATTTCTTGAATATTTTTTAGCATCCTTTATTTTGTATTGATATCCATACCTAACTATGATTTGACTTATCACTCTTTTTCTTTTGTTTTCTCCTATTCCCATATGTTTTCCCAATTTGGACTTTCATTATTCTCTATATATATCTTGTCTTTGAAAAAAATTGAACAATTGCATATTTTTAGGGATCTTTTCAAACCCTCCCCCATTTCCATTTTCCATCCCCTAATGGCCTGTCCCCCTCTCACAAATGTGGCTCGAAAGGTATGACAAACTATTCTACTAACTTCTTATCCTTTTATGCTTATAATTTATTTACTATTCTCTCCAAGGCCTAGATAATGAAACTAATTTTAGAAAGAAGGATGGGGAAGCATAGTTCATATATCTATGCCTTAGTACTTCTTATGTAGTTTGTTTATACCCCAAAGGATATAGTAAGAGAAACAAGCATCTTTGGTAGGATTCTAGAAATAATAATTAATGCATATCATATTAACAACAAAAGAAATATTCATACATTCATTTCACACATATATGTAATCCTTATAACTCCTTTATATTCTATCATAATCATATACAAGGGTTAGGTCTCAGTCTCTACTTAGATTATATCTCTCTTTATATCTTTATATGTCTTCCGCATATTGTTTACATTACATATATACATACATTCCCTTGAAGGGGAGTGACTCCCAATTACAATTATTTCCTTTTCTATTCTTCGTAGACCTTTTGTGGTAGCCCATGATAGGTTCTAACCCTATCCTTGACCATCTAAAATAGTGCATGTGATTTTATTAATAGATTTCCTTTTTCATCTATTATTGATAAAACTCGTTCTGAAATATGGATAGGTAAGAAATATTCGATTTCACATTTAAGAATATTTGATTGTGAGGATTATATTTATGTGCCTTAGGAAAAGTGATCTAAATTGGATCCAAAATCTCAAACGTGCATATTAACTAATTAAATTGAGAATGTTAAAGGTTATAAGCTTTACAATTCTTTAACCCAAAAACTGATGAAGGATATTCACCTTATAGACCAAAACTCACAACAATAACAAAAGATCTCACAACCAATGCCAAAAGAAACAAAAGATCCTCTATTATTAACTTCATTACATGGGCCTTCTAATTACATCATTTTCAAATATGAAGCAGATTCTATTCCAAGCTCTAAGGTCTTATAACCAAACCATTACTATTGACTCTCCCTAGTCTAGCCTCCCCCTTCCTCACTTCCTTGTCAACTGGGATTTTATCTTCCCTCTCCATCTTCGCTAGCAAGCATTCTCCTTCACTGTAACCTCATAAACCATCTAGAGTTTCCTGTAATCTAATCTTCATTTAATTCTTTTACTCATCTTACCTTAGTACCGCCTTCGTCACCCAACAAGCTATCATGAATACTTTCCTCGTTGTCTACTCTATCTTCTCAAACATGCCATTGATCATCACATTCACACCATGAAAACTACCTTACTATCAAACACACATTAAATCATCAGACTGAGATAGATTTGAGTCTCATTGATATTTATGTCTCTCTTCGATACCTCATCTCCATTCTCATCACCTTTTATAATTTTCAACAACAATGTGAATTGACATATCATTCGATCTCATTCCACCATTTGTCTATCCATGTCATCACCACTTCCCTGTTAGGTTCCACAAAATTCAATATCCATATCTTCACTATGTCGAGGGGACATCAAGCAACTCTCCCCAAAATCTTGTTGTCACCTCGATACACCTTATTGCTCCATTGGAGAGACTCCCAAGTGACTCCTTCCGATATGGTGAAGTCTCACTGATGAAATACAATCAGAACTTCAAAGGGACTTACATTACTGTCCTATCAAAATCCACCTATCATCCTCACTCAATCATTTGTCCCCACCTATCAATCATGAGATCATCTCCCTTTGTCATCATCTCTTAGCCTGGTCCCCACTTTATCAGCATGTTGAAGAGACTTCAAAGCAACTCACACTGATATCCCAAAGTCTTGCCAAAAATATTTTCCTGACATTGTTCGAGTGTCAAACAGACTCCAAAAGACATCCCATTAATATACACATGTCTCCTCAATGAGATGCAAAATCAGAATGTTGAGGGGACTCTAAATGGCATCCCATCAAAATATGCATCTCCTTCTGATGTGAAGCCTTTGCAACCATTCACCATTTCCAGCATCTTCCATTATCTAAATCTTATGGACCATGAAAAAATCATTCCTACTATCTTCCATTATCACCATGTCGAAGGGACATGACATAATGTCTCCTTGAAATCTTCATGTCACTTCGATGAGCCAATTCACTAAACTCTATTAACACTAGATTTCAATGTCCTCCTATTCACAACATTGAGTACGTCTTAAGCTCGAACTCCTATAGACCTCCATACTCATCTAACTGAAGTTGATTAATCCCTTATTGAAATGAATAAACATAGATCTTTTTTCTAGTTGATGCAAGATCACTCTCACACCCTAGATGCTCCTGCATCAGACACGTAGGGTAGGAAGAATTTTGTGAATATGGATTCACAAAATAGAGTTGAGTGGTAGTACCACCCTTTCAAACTACAAGCAATCCACAGCCAACCCCACTACTAAAATTGGTACTTGTAATTGGTTCTTCTTTCTCCTCTTCCAACACTTAGCTAGAACAATCAATCTCCTCCTCTAAAAACTCTGTTCTTCACTCCTCTTCATTGATGTGGAATCAAATCTACCATAACCCGACCATCTCCTCCAAATTTATCTCTCATTCACCTCTAATCTTGTGGGATTCAACCCACCATAGTCCATCCACCTCTACCAATTTTCACCTACACTTAACTCTGTAATATCATACAAATCCTTCTTTGCATACCAATAATCTCTAACAAATTCTGACTAAACAATCTCACATACATTCACTAACTCATCTATCTGAACATCAAAATCATATTTCTTAAATTCATTAAGAGAATATTTTACTTTATCATCACTTGTTGTAACTTCAACTTCATTTCCTTCCTTCACACCTTTGATAAGACATGCAACTGTATCACTTTCTTTTCCTACAACCAATGCATCATACTCTTTTTCCACTATTGCAATCCTTTAATTCATACAAAACCTAGTCATATCTTCATCACAAAAATTCAAAATATTATGCATTACCTCCTTCTTTGGTATTGTTGCATCCACTTTTTCATCATCACCCTTGGGTACAACATAGTAGACACTCATTTCTGCAACATCTTCTTATACTTTATTCTTATCATACTCATACAAATCAAAACTTTCACAAAAAATCAGAATTTACCTCTTTCTTCTCCATCAGAACATTCAATGTAGCTTGGGTGCAGCCCATACTTATGCAACTTCTTTCTTGTCTTTAACATAATATCTCACTGTTTGTATGCCCTTGGAAGGACATATTGTGGTTACACACTTTCCCTCCTATTCTTTAATCTCAACACCCTCAAATTGATCTATTACTGCAACATATTTTCCCATTGCTACATGTTGATCCTTATTAGAGCATACATCAAAATCTAGGTGAACCTCATCATCTTTTGTTGCAACTTTCACTACTACAATTCTTCCTTCAGTATAACTCTTCATGTAATTCCAACACAAACCAGATTTGGTTCTAACCTCACAAAAATATGAAAAAAATTAGCCTTCTCATACCTAGCCATCCCATTCATATCATTCACATGCAAACCAAAATTTTCTATGCATTCACAAGATACAAGTTTTACCTTTTCTTCAACTACTACCTCTTGGGTTTCCTCTTCTTCAATGTCCTTCATTTCTCTCGACTCTTCTATGGTTGCTATCACCTTTGGATCTTCATCCTTCATGTCTTTCAATAGACATCCTTCAATTTTAGGTTTAGGTTCCTCAACTTGTTCATACTCACCCTCTTCCTCAATGTCACATGAATGACACTCTGTTGCATTCTCTTTCTTTTGTGCAATCAAAACATCATTAAAAGGATAATAAAAAATTCCTTTAGCTCTTTTCTTCTTTTGTTTCCTCCTTTTAATCTAGTCCTCTAATTATTTTATTTGTTGTTGTATCTCTATCAATTTTCTTTCTCTAATCTTCCAAAATCTCCTTTTGATTTCCTCTAGTCTAGGAATCCTCAGAACCCATCTAATGACAAAAGTATTTTTTCCCTTTCTCTTTTCCATTTGCCCTCAGGTATTACAAATGTAAACTAAATCCTTTGGTGATCTGTTTACAAAACCCTTTTCCAACATTCCCCAATATTACTATTAACTACCTCATAGTCAGTGATGTGTTCAAAGCCACAAGAACCTTAGTTTAACTCTCACATTCATTTGCAAGAAAATTTCACACACACTCCAACCCTTAGATCCCAGTGCACATTGCCTCATTTTTGATGCCTTGCCTACACACTCAAGAACTCCTAATTTGATACCACTTGATGAAGGGTACTCCCCTTATATACCAATACTCACAACAATAACAAAATATCATACAACCAATGCCAGTAGAAACAAAGATACTCTATTATCAACTTCATTACATGGGCCTTCTAACTACATCATTTGTAAATTTGAAATAGATTTTGTTGCAAGCTCTTAGGTATTACAACCAAACTGTTATTGCTAACTCTCCCTAGTCTAGCCTCCCCCTTCCTTGCTTCCTTGTCAACTATTATTTTATCTTCCCTCTCTATCTTCACCAACAATCCTTCTCCCTTGCTATAACCCTATCAGCCATCTAGGGCTTCCTGTAATCTAATCTTCATTTAATTCTTTTACTCGCATTGCCTTAGTACCACCTTCATCGCCCAACCAGCAATCAAGAATAGTTTCTTCATTGTTTGCTTTATCTTCTCAAACACGCCATCAATTATCACATTTGCACCATGAAAACCACTTTTCTATTGAAAACACATTACATTATTGAACTGAGACAAATTCAAGTCTCATCGATATTGATATCTCTCTTCGATACCTCATCACCATCCTCATCACCTTTTTAAATTCACAACAACAATATGAATTGACCTATCATCCAATCACATTCCACCATTTTTCCATCCATGTCATCGCCACTCCATATTGGGTCTCACAAAATTCAATCACCATATCTTCATTGTGTCGAGGGTAAACCAAAGAAACTTTCCCCAAAATATTTTTGTCACCTTGATACACCTTATCGTTCCATCAGAGGGACTCCCAAGTGACTCCTTTCGATACGATGAAGTGTGGTTGATTAAATCCAATTGGAACTTTGAAGGGACTTACATTGATGTCCTACCAAAATCCACCTGTCATTCCTACTCAATTATTCATCGCCACCTATCAGTCATGACATCATCTCCCTTTGTCATCTCTTATTTTGGTCCCCACTTTATCTACATGTTGAAGAGACTTTGAATCAACTCACACTGATATCCCAAAGTCTCACCAAGAAGCTTTGTCTGATGTTGTTGGAGTGTCAAAAAAACTCCAAAAGACGTCTCATCGATATACGCCTGTCTCCTCGATGAGATGCAAAATCAAAATGTCGAAGGGACTCCAAATGACGTCTCACCAAAATATGCATCTCCTTCCAATGTGAAGCCTTCACAACCTTTCACTATTTCCAGCATCTTCCATTATCACCATGTCAAACGGACATGACACAATGTCTCCTCGAAATCTCCATGTCACTCTGATGAGCCAATTCACTGAACTTTCTTAACGCTGAATATTGATGTCCTCCTGTTCAAAACATCGAGTACGTCTCAAGCCTAAACTCCTACAGACCTCCATACTCAACTAACTGAAGTCTATTCAGCCCTTATTGAAATGAATCAACACAGATCTTTTTTTTGGTTGATGCAAGATCACTCTCACACCTTGGATGCTCCTACATCAAAAACTGATTTTTATAGAGATGTGATTTTCAAAGAGTTTACAACTTATTCTAGTGAAGAACAACTAAAATAAAAATAACCAAAATAGTGCACTTTAAAATTAAATAGAAAAGAAAGAAGATGCACACATGAAATAATAGTTAGATGAATCAAAGGATACAAAAGAAGAATATTATTTAGGTAATATTTCAAATTATTATGTGCAAGATGAGCACAAAAAAAATAAGACAAATCCCATTACTCCTACATTGACGAGATCCACAAGAAAATAGAATCTACTTAACAAATATATCTCACCAAATTTATATTGCGTATTTTCTTTGTTGATTATTGATTATGAGCCTAAATATTTCAGGGAGATTATCCCTATGGATTATAGTGATTCTTGAATGTAGACCATGAAAGAGGAGATGACGGCCTTAGATAGGTGTGACACTTAGTATCTTGTTATTTTTCTCGAGGGAAGAAATCCCATTGGATATAAGTGGATATGCCCAAAATAATTTGGTGCATATGCTAAGTTAGAGAAATATATAGCTATACTAGTGACCAAGGGCTACTCCTAAAGAGAAGGAGATAATTTTAGCCAAGTTTTCTCTCCTATTATTATATTATCTTATATTAGATTCCTTTTATATATTGTTACAACTTGTGATTTTGAGATTAAGAAAATAGATGTTAAAACTACTTTATTATATGGGGATCATGAGGAGGATATTTATATGTTACAACCTAATGGTGTTGTTATGAAATGGAAGGAATATCTGGTTTATATGTTAGAACAATCATTTTATGGTATAAAATAGTCATCCAAGATGTTGTACTAGAATTTTGATTCTTTTTCATTGAGTTTGGGGTTTTCTAAGAGTGAGAAATATCATTGTGTCTATGTTAAGATCATTAATGAAAAATTATAATAATTATCTTGTATGTGGGTGATATGTTGTTTATTGGTAACAAAACATCAATAATCAAGGAGATCAAAACTCAAATTTCTAGCATAGTTCACATGAATTACTTAGGGTTTCATATTATATTCTTGGGATGTAGATCAACAAGGATTTAGTACATAGAAATATTTGGTTAAGTAAAAGTAAGTATGTGGATACCATTTTATGATAGCTTAGTATGCATAAATATAAACAAATGAGCATTCTATTTCCTTCTTGTAATAAACATAATTTATACATGTGTCCTAAATTATATAATGATTTTATGGGATGCCTAATATACTTTATTGCAATCATTTTTGTAGTTTTATGTATGTAATGGTTTTCACTAGAATAGACATTACCCAAGTAGTAGGAGTTTGAGCAGATTTATTTCTAACCTTAGTAAAGAGAATTGGACTCTTGTTAAGAGAATATTTAGATATTACATAGAAATGTTTATTACTATTTTTTATCATGGTATTGATGATGTAGAAAATTCATTTAACTTATTGTAATTTTTTGATGTAGATTGGGTAGATGACTTGGTTAGTCAAAGGTCCACTAGTGGCTATATGCTTTCTCTATTTAGATGTGTAGTGAGTTGGATGTGTATAAGGTAAACCACGGTTTCTTTATCCAATATCAAAGTAGAATATATGGCTGTTACACATGCATCTTAGGAGGTAGTTTGATTAAAAATCTTTGTACATGTATTGGTTTTGACTACAAGATTTTAAGAATTGGATGCGATAGTTAGACTGCTATTTGTTTTGATAGAAATCCCATGTATCATTATTTTACTAATCATGTTAATTTTTAGTATCATGTTGTGTAAGAATTGGTTGATAATTTTAAGGTATTGTTAGAGAATTTTGATACTCTAGATAATAGTGTAGATTCACTTAAGAAATTAGTGACCATGAATAAGTTATCCTGGTGTAGGAAGCTTATGAAGCTAGATTCTTGTACATAATTATATTTTTATTTCTTATGGATGTATTTTTAATGTAGGATTTAAAGTGGAAGAATGTTAGGATTAATGTGGCATTTACCTTGAAATCATATGTATAATTCATGATAAGATAAAATAAGTTGTGGTTGGGTAAGGTTGGATTTTATGTGTCTCCATTTCTCCCCTCTTTGAGATGATGTTGCAGCTAAGAGAAGAAACATTATTTCAAAGAATAAAACATAGTGGGTAGGCATGGGATAAGGACTAGTGGCATGATGCCCTAGTAATTGGTGAGGATGAGGAAGGATGATGAGGAATTACTGGTATTCTCCCTCGAGAGGATAGGAAGGTTCAAATAGCATGGGTGTGCTCTCCAAACAAATGAGAGAGTTAGAGGAAGAAGGATTGAAGGAGGAACTAGATAATGATAGATGGTAAAAGGTAAGGATGATGAAGATATGGATGAGAGAGGGAATATGGATGATCATCGTACTAAAATTGTATAATCAACCTATATTTTATATTTTAATTGATATTATGCACCAAGGTATAAGGAACTAGGATGACAATGTTCCAATTATGTGATTAAAAGGTTAAGTATAAACATATGTCTTATAACACAATTATATGGAATACCATGATGCCTTGTAAAAATAAAGTACAAATACCATGATATATCCAAACAATGATAACACAGAAACAACAAAAAATCCTACACAATAAACCAAAAACAAATTATAATAATTCCCTTGGTAAAGCTAAAAAATGATTGATTAATTGATTGATTGATCATGATGAGGATAGAAAAGTTAAAATAAGAAAAATGCATACCCCAAGGATTGTATTGTTAATGATAAGTAAATAACTTGGATTGGGAATAATAAATCCCTATGATGATAATTGGATTGAATGACCAATAGATTTTAGCTTATTTGGATCAAAATGAGGGATTAATTTTGGATGATGAGCTAGATTGCAAGATTGGATTGCAGGGATTGGGATTTTTGGATTGGTATAATAGATAAATGATAAATGGATGGGATAGGATTGGATTATATGGGAGAGAGAATAAATGGATTGGATAGGATGGGGGGAGGTAGGAACCAATTACAAGGGAAAACCAAACCTTGGTAAAATATGGATGGAGGGATTGCTTAGATAGGAGATAAATGATTGGGTGTATATGAGGATGGAGCTCTAAGGACTATATTTCAAAGGATGAATATGCCCCACACAAGAAGAGATAAATCAATGATGAAATATGGTAAGAGATGCATGATATGGAAGGATATTGCATAAGGGATATGGATGGCAGAGAAAGTAAGGCTTGCATTATCCAAATCTTGCATGTATATTCTATCCCTAGTCTTCATCAAGATCAAAGAAAAGTAAAATATGGGTGGAAATGATATAGACGGAATAAATGAAAAAGAGATGAAAGATATGGGATAGAGGATATGGATAGGATATGGTATGTAATATATCATGGATGGTGCATGGATATTGTTGAATAAGAAAATTGAGAGGGGGGTGGATCAGTTGTGAAAAATCCTTAAAACTTCCATAAAAATTAGATCAACCACAAATCCTTTACCCGATTAAAATGATTAATCATTAAGTGCAAAGGAAGAAACTGAAAAGCATCACACATACACAATAACACCATATTTATGTGCAAAACCCAACAAGGGAAAAACCATGGTGAGGATTAGCTCACAATATAAAGAACATCAAAATATATTACAAAGGCTCACTGCCAGAGAAGGCTCACTTCCAAAACAAGACTCACTGTCTGAATCGAGACACACTATCCAACAAGGTTTAACCACTTGGAGGGTTCATTGCCACATAGATACAAAGAAGATAGAAGACATATGTTACAAAGAGAAGACTATCCCAATGCAATAGATATTTCCACCATGATTTTCTCACACACTTGTAGACATCCTTAAATGATAGAGTCCGCCTTCAGTTCATTGCCCTTGGAAACTCAGCAATTAGACTTCACATGGATTTTCCGAACTCGCATCACATACACATTGTTTCACATTTACTTCGCATCCATCTTACTCTATTTATTTTCATACCTTTAACCATTATCTCATCCTATATATATACCATATTCAATTTTCAAACATATCCAAAGTCGTCCATACAAAATTTAAATTCAAATTAGGTTAGCACCAAAACATTCTAGGGTGAAATTAGAATAAGGGAAACCCAAACACATGCTTGGTGAGGACCCAAATAAGTCCCAACACACTTCATGGACTTTACAAGTAGTGTTTAACACAAGGTCCACCAAACCAGTGTAAAACACATAGAACAATTAAGCACACACAACCCTTAACACAATCCAATCTTTCCATATGACAAAATTATCTTCAACATGAGCATATCAGCTTAACTGCAAAACCACAAGACATAAAACTTGAACAATAATAAATTCGAAGCAACTACATTTCTCCTAGACCTCGGCTAGATACCCTAAAAAACATACTTCACAACTGGTGAACATAACTCGCACTGTACAATGATCTAGAAACCCAAAATCTGGATAAAGCAACTTCCAACAACCATGATCAACATATCTAAACCACATGAACATAGGAGAAAATATCAGAAAAAAACCCAGAGCAAACATTGAACACCTGCAACCTTTTTCCTTTATATTTTTCTCAATATCCTTGACATATACAACCAATGACCTGCATCCATGATATCAATGACAACAACAACTAGTTGATAACCAATTAACTAGTTGAAATCAATGACAACACCTTCATTCTTGCAATAGATATTTTAACCCTAGGCTCCTCATCAAGATCAAATATGGGAAGGGAAGATGAAGTTTGTATAGGATAGGAGGAAGGATCTGGAAGGTGTGGATATAATGCTTAGGAATTTCCTTAACCTTGTCAAAATCAAAGGTGGAAAAGGGGGATAAAATTGATAGGAAGAAGGATAATGGATGAAGGATAATGAAATATGTGGATAGGATGTAGTAGGTAGCATGGATGAATCTTTCCCCCAAGAATAGAGTAAAAGAGGATGGGGGACTACACATGAAACCTATTTTCTAGGCTTTCATTATGGTACTTGCTCAATGCATCATAAGAAGTGGTTTTCACCATTGGAATAATGATTTCTCTTTACTTGTTTTCTAGTTTTTTTTCTTTTTTCCCTTTTTGGATATTTGGAATAGTATGGATGGATAAGGATTAGGATAAGCATGTGGATAGATGGATTTGGAAAATAATGGATGGATGATAGGGATATGGAGGAAGGACTCAAGCATATAATTCCATGGATTGTATCTCTTAAAGATATGTTCTATTAGACCATGGCAATTGGAGGTATGCTCATAAACATTGGTAGAATGATGATAAGGGGGATGATGTGGATGGGAAGATGGAGAGGAATATGGATTTATGCAAAGGCTTGGATTAAAGGAGTATGATGGGAGATGAAATGATGGATGGTGTATGTTAGATAATGGATGGGGTTTTGGAAGACTTGTGGATGAGTGGAAGATAATTTTGTCAAGACAAACATTGGCACACACCTTGAGGATTAGTGGAGTTGTGGAATAGAAGTGGATTTTGTATTTTGAGGTTTAGATGGAGGAGTGGATGTGGATTTTGAGATTTAAGGTCCAAAAATGGATTTTGAAGATGGGGTAATTTTAGATGGAGTGGTGGAAGATTTTGGATTATAATGTTTGGATTCCAATTTATATTGTTCTTTGATATGCATATCCACATGGTTTTTGATTTTTTCTTCATGAGCCTTTGTGTCCTTTTGGATCATATTTGTATTTTTTTTACTATGTATTTTTTATGGGATATTTTGATCCTTAGATGTATTTGGATTTTTGGATTTATGCCTTTTATGCTTGGCATCAAATTTCTTCCAAGATCAATGGGATTGGTGGATGGAAAGGAATGATCTATGGAGGAGTTGATGTAGGTAGGATTTTGAAAGGATTTCAAGGATGTGTACCTTGGTTGATCTTGATTTAGGATAGGATGAAAGGATTTTGATATACTGGGGATGTGCATATTGGATGGAGGGATGTAAGGACCCAAGATGGATTGAAGGGATGAATGATCTGGTTTTGGGACATAGAGGCCCAAAATAGATGGAAGGGATGAAGTATTGGGCTTTGGAACATAAGGTCCCAAGATGAATTTGGAGGATGGGGAATGTGGATATTTATATTTAAATTAAGGGCTTTAGGATTTGGGATGTGTGGAATATGTACCGACATCTTGAGCTTGGTATCCAAGACCATGATCATTTAGATTCATTTTGATTTGGATGGATTCTAATTTTCCTTGTTCATGGAGGCCTAACCCTTTTCCTTGATATTTCATAGTTTGACAAATCATTTTTCCAATGGGATACTTATTGCTTTGGAATCAAGTCACGAGTCCATTTTGAAAGTGATAGGTTCTTGGAGTAAACTAGATTGGATGAAAGTGGAAGAACTCATTTGATAAGTGGGGTTTTATGGATAGCTTGAATAGGGGTGATGGGATATTGATTTGTATTAGGAGAATGACATTGAGAGGGAAGGTAAATTTGATCTTGACTTGGAGAGATATCATGTCATGGAGTGGATTGTGTTATTTTCTCTTGATTATGAGATGTAAGGGGATCATGAAATGGAGTGGAAGGTGTGTCTTGATCATGAGGGGATAGGATAATTTGATGGGATGGAAAGTGTGATTTGATATTGATTTGGAGGGGCATAATAAGATAACATGGGATGGATATGTGGCTCTTGATATGGTATGAGATTTTTACATGGGTTAAGATCATGAGATTGAAGGGAATCATTGGATGGGATGGAAGGAATGTTTAAATATTGACATGGAGGAGAATCCATATTGGTATGATTTGAACTAAGGGGTTGGCATATCTCATTTTATGTGGATGGTTGGGTGGGGAGGAATGGTGGATAGATTCTTCTAATTGGATGGATGGAGGGATAGGGAATTCATGTGGCTTAGGGGATGGGGGTTGGATAGTTTTTATGGGTTGGACAGTGTTAGGATTTTGGAAGGGAATGATGGGTGGGGTGACATGGCTCCACAACTTTGGGATGGTGACTTTGCAATGATTTTTTTTCTTGTATTCCTTGGAGGGATTTAGGGGTGAGATATGTAGATTTTTTAGGTCTAGATGTAGGACTATGATTAGATGAGGGAATATGATTATGACTTGGATTATTTAGATTAGATGGAGGATTAAAATTAAATGAAGGAATAGAATTATGGATTGGCAGATTAGGATTATGGCTTAGGTAATTATGATTAAATGAAGTATTAGGATAATATCCTAGGAAATTAGGATTAAGTGGGCTAGAATTATGGTTTGGATGAGTATAGGATAAGGAGTTTATATTGTGGGTGGAGGTTATGGGGGTGTTGTAAAAGTTTGGATATTGAGGAATGGATGTTGGATGGGGGGTGTATGTAGGTGAAGTATAAGAGGGAGATATGGATGGGAGATGGGATAGATTTCCCTTGTCTAAGGTAGAGGAAGGATTAGCAATTAGAGATGGATTGGGATTGGAAGGGGATTGGAAGGGGATGGGAAGGATAAGCAATACTAAGTAGTTATCTAACCATGGACTCTTTATCATTGTTGAAGTAGTCAGTGAGTATGAAATCAGTGTGGTGGATGGGGATGATGTGGATGGTTAGGATGTGGGTGGGATTTGAGGAGAAATTTGGATTAGTGTTTGGTTTCCCTTTTCAAAGAAATATGAAGGATAACCAATAGATATGTGAGTAGGTGTAATGGGATAGCTTGTGCAAACTATTTCTTGGTTAAAATGAATTTTATTTTGGATGGGTGAGTCGGCAAGGCTTTGAGAAACTTATATAGAAAATATGGCTTCATTATCATCATATGGATCATATTTAGGTTGGTCGACAATACTCTCCACATAATCATCATCAACATAATTTGGGTTTACCTTGAGTGTGATTTTTGGTCTTGTTGGGGTAGGATTTGGGTTCATGATGTTCGATTAGATTGGGATGGATGAGGGTGGATTAGAAGAAATTATATTAGATGGAGTATATGTTATATGGTTGGACATGGTAGAGGATTGATTGGAAGAGGAAATTTTGTGCTTGATTTTGGACCTAAGGATGAGGATGGAGAATGAGATTATACTTGGGGTGAATAGGTGGATGAATAACTAGGTTGTCTAGAAGATTGGATTGAAAAGGTTTTAATAAATGAAGAGCTAGGTTGGCTAGGATATTGGATTGGAAATATCTTAATGGGTAAGATATGTTATTAGAGGGATTTAGAAGACTTGGATGGATAGGGGATAGTATTGGAAGGAGGATTTATGGGTTTAGATGATTTGGATGCATGAAGGATTGGATAAATGGATTTGGACGAATGTTTTTCTTGCTTGACTAGGAGGTGGATTTGAAAGCACACAAACAAAAAAATGGCTTGAGGAATATTTGGGAGATAGGTATGCACTGGTTTAGCATAAGAAGACACACCAAGCACTTTCACAAGAATATAATTATTCAAGTGGGAGTTTTAATTTAATGTGGACCGGCTAACCAAAGGTTAATACCTCAAGATTAGTGCAAGGAACTTATATTTCAATCTAGTCAATAGATAGGGATCTAATGGCACAAGGGCACACATTTTCCATTTTTTTGAAGGTCTTAAGAAATTTCCCAAAGATATTTTATCTCTACTCAAGGAGATACATGGTGAGTAACTTCATACATGATAATGTACCTTGCACCACACTAAGCAACAACCAAAAGGCCTTAAACTAGGATGAACAAGGTTGTTAAGGAGTCCTCTAAATACCTCAAGGGTATGTAAGGGCAAATCTATATATGAAGGATAATATTTTCAAATATCCAAGAGAAGAGGGTAACTCACTCTCTCCACCTTAACTTCTCCAAGGTATAAATTTCTTGGAGGCTTAGCATAGATTGAAAATATTTCACTTCCAAGAGAGGTATCTTTTGATTCCCTCGTACTCTTTATACTCCACTAAAAAATGAGATTTGAGGTTGTCCCCTAGGGTAATTAGATCCCTGAGAATTCCTTGTATAATAAATTATGCAAGTTTTTTTGGTCACCTAAGATTGCATGAAGTGTAAGGGGAGAGCATATACACATTGAGTTCCTTGGGATAACAATGAAAATAAAAGAAAAGAGTAAGTAAGTTTTTTTATCCTAAATATCATACAAAGGTGCAAGAGTAGAGCATACACAGTGCTCACCCAAAGACACAACAAACAAAGTTCATTAACCTTAATAAAAATATTGTGCAACTAAGACTAGTCAAATGATAACTCCTCAAGGAAAAATGTAGTTGCAACATAAATGTGTTAGTAGTTTCACAAAGAAGGTCTTGAAGTAATGAATATGGTTACAATAAAATGTATTAGAACTAATAATAAAACTCTTGCAAAGATAAAAAATAATAATTGTATGATGTAGAAAAATAGATGTAAAGAAATGGTATGCTTATCACAAAATTACAATTTCATTTTTTTTATTTTTCATATAATCAAACTAGATTTGTTTATTTTGTAATATTTAGAACTCCAAAATTAAAAAAGTAGAAAAAAAAAAACATACTAAAATTCTAAGAGATTTCCAAAAATGTAAAAATATCTAAAAAATTCCTTGAATTGTGCCCTAGATGTAGGTTTATGAAAAAACCTAGTCAACATATATTTGATTATTTAGTCAAATTTTCAAAATCAAAAATAAAAATAAAAAGATAATAATAGAAGTAGGAACAAAGGCCACGATGGCAAAAGAAGATTACTATCATTTAATTATTTTATCAAATTCCACCACATAATGGCTTCGTGCAAAATCAGAAAGGCACGAGTCTGGCGTGAAACAGTACATATAAAGCTTACCCAATATAAGTATAGTTTGGTCTCACAAAAAGGGTTGAACTTCCTCCTATCACGACTTCAATAGCTGGCTAAAGTTTCAATTAAGAGTAATTTAGATGTATTAAAAGGTATTAGCATCAATACTAACATAGAGTGGTGTCCAAAATATAAAGTGGATGATTGTTTTCTCACGCCATTATATTAGTGTTACGAATATTTCACATTGAGCATTGAAATTAAAACAAATAATTATCGACCACTTAATATTACAACCTATACATAAATCACCATAGTGTATAATATAATAAATATTTATATGTATACATATATGCATTCCCTAAGTTCTTTTACACTATATATATATATATATATATAAACACATTTGAATATATGTTTTAAAGTCGATGTAGAATCATTGCATACGTATGTACATATATCCTTATGAGTATATGTGTATACACATATATATGTGTTCCTTGTAATAACATACCTATATTCATATATATAAATAGATATACATTATACACGTAATGCTCACCAAATTTCACAATTAGTTCATCTCACATTAACTCAATGAGAAAAATATCAAACCAAAATTGGGTTCTTCTTACCAACAAGACATTATTGACAACCCTAAATATGCATTGATCTAATGAAGTCAAACACTTGACTTATGCAAGCTTAGATGGAATTGCTAAAGAATTCATAACTTTACCCCTCTCCCAGATGATACTCCCCCTCTCTTTGGAGGCGCTCAAATCATTTTTGCATTTCCACTCAGGAAACAAATGGTAGTTAGTCAAAAATCATTATAACATTTTCATATTGTTATATTTTTATTATCATTTTCTTTAAATAAGATAAATTACTTTCATAGAATTTCATCAAATTCATGGCATCAATTAACCATCATCATTCCATGGAAAATAGTAACACATATTTGCGTAATTCCATTATGATGTAAATGACCCCCAAGATCATAAGATTCAAAACATTAATTACCTAGAAGTGAAAAAAAAGTAATTTAGGAATCTAGGGTGGGGTGTAACATGCCTTCCCCCTTAAGAATCAATGTCCTTGATGATGCAAAGTATCATAACATATAATCAAACAATTGAAACAGTTTCATTTTTTATAGCATGCAGGAGATGGGGAGAATTTTCTATTTAATCGTTTTATAATATTCACTCAAAGCATTGTCGTCTGAAATCGGGCTCCACTAGACATTGTGTAGAGAAACCTTGCTATTATGTGGGTGGCGCCTACATGATTCAAGCACTCTTTTCTCTTACTGAGAACTATCTCGATATTCCTAACATCGACATAGCTTTTCTACCCAAGATGGGCTTCCACTAACCTTTTCATTGATCAACTTGATTTTCTCTTCCATTTATGATAGCATTTATGGACCAAAGCTAATCCTATCTTAGCTTTCCCCAACTCATAGGAATTCATCTCTTTATTCAATGGAATGCTTCTAATGGAGTCATTTAAAATTACAGAATGTTATGAATCATCATATGTAATCTTAACAAGTGAAAGATAATCCTACCACTAATATTGTTGACCCATGCAATACACATACAATAGGTCCCCTAATGCCTAATTTACTCTCTCCATTCAAATACTTGTCTCTGGAGGATATGTTGTCCTTAATTTCAACTGAGTTTCCAAGTGAGGGAAGTGGGGTTTGACTAACCTTGAACTTATACAAGAACCTTTATCTTAGATAATCTTCTTAGATACTTCATGCAACTTGGATATCCAACAACTACCTTGGTGGTTGTATACACTACCAATATTACATTATGCCTATTTTAAGACATAAGAATACCTTGCACAAGGTTCCTATTAATGAATTACCCTTCCCATTCTAGAAATGCAGTGGCTTTACCTCAGCCCAAATTTTTGTTATACCAGAGTACATTCTGAATATGGTGTGAAGTAAACCTCTCTCCACACTATATTCCTTAACTCTTTTGGGTTTGATACACACACATATACATATTCTTTTTAAAATCCAAATAGCCTTATCTAACTCAAAATTTAATCTCATTGTCCCTTGGTTCCTAGAAATTTCTCATGAGAGCTTGTTTGACTGGCCCCTAGCTTTCTCTCCCTAGAGTTTTTCACCACCTTTTTATACAATCATTTGAAAGAGATTGAAGAGGGATAGTGTTTCCCTTAGGGCATCCGCAATTCAATTTTCCTTTCCCTTGATGTAATAGATCCTAATATCACAGTTCGATATTAGCTCTAACCCTCTTCATTAGCGAGCATTTAAATGTGGTAGGATAAATAAGTATTTAGAATCTTGATGATCTAACTCAACTCAAGGGTTTCCTTAGCATAGAATGATGCCACATTTATGAAGCATGAACAATTATTGTTAGTTCATGACCCAATGAAGCATAGTCTTGCTTCTAAGTCTTTAATTTTCTAAACCTCATAGGTGACATCCTACCCTTATTTCATAATTTACACCACCTATCCCCTCTTCTAAGGCTTTGGTGATGTTCACTAAATGACCTTCTAGATTAGGTACTTCCAAAATTGGTGTTAAAGTTTACTTTCTTTCTTTAATTGGTCATATGCCTTTTGACATTTCTTAACCCTTCAAACTTTTGCTAACTTCTTTAAAATCCAAGCTTTCAACTTCATTAACTCCATTGTGACCATCCAATAAGAAGCTTGAATATAATTTCAAATCTTGGAATTATACTGACAAAGAATTTAAGATTCTTTGGATGGTATTCTAGGAAATTCTTTTGAAAAACCCTATTAAAGTTCTCAAGGAAATCAATAATTTCCACATTTGATCCTTCCCAGTCAAAGATTCATTACCTCCCACTATTGGAAGTTTTAGAGACTCTTACAACATCAGGTGATCCATACACTCACCCATCTTGGAAAAACTACCATAGAACCTTAATATTACAATCAAGTTTACTTTCGTTGAAATCTTGGTAACTTAGTTCTAACTTCGGGCTAACACTACTCTACCTAATCTCTTGTCACCTAAAGTTATCATTTTATCAGTTTCCTTTTAGTTTTTCATATTTTGGTATCAAGTAACACATATTCATCGATAATAATATCTAGATGGATTATACATCATCCATAATTATTTTCAAATTCTGACATTTCGTGACTACATACAGCACTATTAGAAAGGGATAATCTCCTTGGGTTCTTCCTCACCCTTGAGTCAACTAATTTTTTTTTTGGTGTGGTGTACTCAAAGATACTCATTCATAATCTCCTTACTACTCACACGTGCATCCCAACTAAAGGGCATCTCCTTATGAATTATTGGTTTGACTGGATGACCACAGAGATATAGTCATTGGCCTTCACAACTATAATAACCCACTACTTCTTCTCTAGCATGATATGCTTAAGTTTTTCCACCATTATCTTTAAGTTATCCTAAAAACACTTTTTTGTGTAGCTAACATTGTTAAGGACTTTAAAAAAAAAATGGAAAGACTCTTCCTTAACCCTTGGGTTACAAAAATTCTGGGATATTTTACTTCCTTGTTGTTTTCCTTGTTCTTCTTTCTCTCACCATTTTTTCCTAAGAACTTTTCAAACATTAGCCACTGATAATTTTGAGAAAAAACTTAAGCAATGAGCTCATAGGTCTAGTGTTGAACCTGGTAGCTCTGAGACCATATGTAGCAAATAAATCCTTCTTAGAAGGAGTTACCATGAATTATTCACCAAACAGTAAATAACTAAAAACATTGGTGAAAAGAGGTACAATTTTTTTCTTTAAATATGGATCATGCTTCTAGATAACTATTACCATAAATATATAACAAAACATTTATACAAGCTTTTCTAACTCAAAATAATAAACATTTAACACTTTTTGTATCCAATTCAATGATTACATCTATTTAAGTTACAACAATAACTTATAGAAATAAGATCAGAGATTCCATATCTGGCTTCTTTCTATCTTCCAAGACTCGATATGTCATCTACAAGAGGGAGAGTATCACCCAAGTTCTTTACCTCCAACCATGGACTTAAGTGATCCCCCGCACACCTTCCTATATGGAAGGGTCCCTCCCTTCAATGAAGGGTTTGGTCAAGAATACTCTTAGTTATGTCACCTGAGCTTTGGTATTGTGCCCTACTTAACTAATATTGTTGCACAACCATGGATACCTTCCAACTATGTATGAAATCTCTGAATAGATAACCATCTAGCTCACATTGAACTGTTAAGTGCATGTAGAGATAACTACACTCACTATAGCCATAGTATTTGTATCGTAGATACAATCGCTACTAAGAGCGAAGCCGTTTATTCACCCACCCTACTCGACTTGGAATACCTTTTCTGACCTAGGGTATATTGGAACTAATTATTCCACCTATTAATAATTACAAGGAACTTATGACTTGACATAACTTGTCTTACAAGATATAACTCAACTAAGTCGATAAGATGTTAGATCTTTCTCGAACCCTTGTGCTACTTGGTGTAACTAATAGGTCTTGGAAACTACCATTGGTTCAAGATAAGAAAAATATAAGAGGTATTTCCCCCCATAGCAGTTTACCTAGTATTTACTTGCCAATACAAACAACTAACTTGACCTGATTAGTCATATATTGACAAGAAAAACTTCCTTTACATAATACCCTCTATTGAGTGGTATTCGACTATGTACAAAACCATAAGAGGGTTTGGTCACTCACAATGAGACAGTTTTACATTTCAAGGGAATAATTCAAATTACAATTCATTTATCAAAAGGAAAAAAGGATTCTTTCCTTTTATTTTTTAGGAAATCTTGCGATTGTAGCACCTGGGTAAGTGCACCAATCTGTGACACAATTTTGGCTCTTAAGATGCCACTATTTTTCTGAAATCAGCAAAATCTGATTTGCATGAGAAAATGAAGATAGTTACGCTCAAAATTTCAAGATGCAACAAGAATAAAAGTTGAAGTGCTTCGAGTCTAGTTTCTAAGCTACTATTTATTTTTGAAATTAATGAAGATTAAGGGTGTCAAAAATGGGGGGCCCAAAATAGGTCCTATTTTTATCAAAAAAAATAGCATAGCGCCTGAGGGCTCCCCCCTATTTTATTAACTTTTTTTTATAATTTCAAAAATCCCAATGGTGAGAAATTATCTAACACCATGTAGTTTACCCTCATTCTTTCGGATAATTTTTTTAATAAATATATAATATTTTATGAATTTTCAAAGTGGACACATCCTGAAAAGCTGAAATTTGAGAGTGCTCCCCCCTAAATTTTTTGAAAACTAATCAAAAATTGATTTATTTATTTTTCATCATGTGTAGAATGGAGTCTAGTTTCAAAAAATCTAATTTTTTTCACGTTTCGATGAACGAGTAAAAATCTATCCTAAAACTAGCACATGTTCGTTTTTGACAAAAAATAGAGGCATTTACAAAAGGAGTCATGGATCAAAACCTTAACTAAATAAAAATGAAAAAATAATTATATATTTAGATAGCTAAGAGAGAGGTTAGCGCTATCATGGTTTTTTATATAGCTGCATTGAAAGATGTGCAAATGAGATGGGGCGCACGGACAAAAATATGAGGAAATTTGGCAAATCCAGTCAATTAACACGTCCAAAGTAGGTCATTTGGCGAGCGCCAAATTACCTGCTTTGCACAAAACTTGAATTTCCCCTCTCTTTGGTCAACAACTTTGATAATGCTTTGAGTGCATAGTTTATGATTGTAGATGGATATTTGAGGTTTTAATTTTCATACGCTCTCTAACTCATTACCCTAATTGGATAATTCGTTATCCCTCTGAAGTCTCTCTCTCTCAGGTCTCATTCCCTCCCACATGACCTAGACTACTCTCTTAGTCCAATCCCCTCTCTTAGGTCTCTTTCCCTCCCACATAGGTACCTAAATAATATTTTCTTACTCCAACCCCTTTCTCACTCTCCCTCTCTCTCTCTCTCTCTCCCTCTTTGGTCTTTTTGTCTCTCTCACTCCATCTCCCTCTCTTAGGTTGTTATCTTTCTCTCTCTGTCTCTCTCTCTCAAGTATATCTCTCCTACCCCCTCTCCCTCTCTTAGTTTTATCACTCACTCCCTCTATCTCTCTCCCATTCTCTCTCTCTCACTCACTCTATCTCTTTTCCTCTCTCTCTCACTCTCTCTCGGGTATCTCCATCCACCCTCTCTCTCACACACACACACGCACTCCCTCTATCTCTCTCCCACTCCCTCTCTCTCACTCCCTCTATCTCTCTCCCACTCTTTCTCTATCCCTCTCTCTCAGGTCTCTCCCTCCCACCCCCTCTCCCTCTCTCTCTCTCTCAAGTATCTTCGTCCTACCCCCTCTCCCTCTCTCTCTTTTTCATGTCTCCCTCTCCTACCCCCTCTCCTTCTCAAAGTCACTCCTTCTATCTCTCTTCCACTCCCTGACTATCTCACTCCATCTATCTCTCTCCCTCTACCTCTCCATCTCTCTCAAGTATCTCCCTCCCACCACCTCTCCCTCTCTCTCTCAAGTCCCTCTCTCTCTCATGCCCTCTATCTCTCTTCCACTCTCTCTCCCTCTCCCTCTCTCTCAACTCTCTCCCTCCTATCCCCACTCCCTCCCTCTCTCTCTCTCAAGTCTCTCCCTTCTACCCCATCTCCCTCTGTCAAATCTCTCTTTATCTCTCTCACTCACTCCCTCTATCTCTCTCCCAAATCCTCTCTCTCTCTCTCACTCCCTCTATCTCTCTCCCTCTCTCTCAAGTATCTCCCTCCCACCCCCTCCCACTCTCTCTCTCCATCTCTCTTAGGTATCTCTCCCCACCCTCTCTATCTCTATCTCTCTCTCACTCCCTCCATCTCTCTCCAATCCCGAGTACTCCCTCTCCATCTCTCAAGTCTCTCTCTCACTCCTTGTATCTCTCCCATCCCTCTATCCCCCACTCCCTCCCTCTCCTACTCTCTTAGGTCTCTCCTTCCCACCCCCTCTCTCCCACTTTGTCTCCCTCTCCTTCTCTCTCAGGTGTCTCCCTCCCACCATCTCTCCCTCTCCCTCTCTCTTAGGTTTCTCCCTCCCACCCCCTCTCCCTCCCCCTCTCTCTCTCTCTCTCAATTATCTCCCTCCTACCCTCTCTCTCTATGTCTCTCCCTCTCTCTCTATCCCACTCCCTCTCTCACACTCCCTCTCTCTCTCTCCCACTTTTTCTCTCTCCCTCTCTTAGGTCTCTCCATCCCACCCCCTCTCCCTCTCTCTCTCTCTCAAGTATCTTCATCCTACCCCCTCTCCCTCTCTCTCTTTGTCAAGTCTCCCCCTCCTACCCCCTCTCCCTCTCATAGTCACTCCCTCTATCTCTCTTCCACTCCCTCCCTCTCTCACTCCCTCTATCTCTCTCCATCTCCCTCTCCCTCTCTCTCAAGTATGTCCCTCCCACCACCTCTCCCCCTCTCTCTCTCAAGCAGAGGGTTTACGGTTTAAGGTTTAGGGATTAAGGGTTAAGGGTTAAGGGTTGAGGGTTTAGGGTTTAGGGTTTAGGGTTTAGGGATTATGATTTACAATTTAAGGGTAGAGGGTTTAAGGGATTAGGGTTTAACCTGGTTAAGGGTAGAGGGTTGAGGGTTTAGGGTTTAAGGGTTGAGGGTAGAGGGTTTAGGGTTTAGGGTTTACGGATTAAGGGTTAAGGGTAGAGATTTTAGGGTTTAGGGATTATGATTTATGGTTTAAGGGTAGATGGTGTAGGGTTGAGAGAGAGGGGGGGTATTGAGGGTAGAGGGTAGATGGTTAAGGGTAGAGGGTAGAGGGTTTAAGGGTTTATGGTTTAACTTGGTTAAGGGTAGAGGGTTGAGGGTAGATGGTAGAGGGTAGAGGGTTTAGGTTTTAGGGTATAGGGGTTGATGGATTAGGGTTTAGGGGTTGAGGGTTGAGGGATTAAGAGGGTATAGGGATTGAGGGATTATGGTTTAAGGGTTGAGGGTTGAGGGTTGAGGGATTAAGAGGGTATGGGGGTTGAGGGATTAGGGTTTAAGGGTTAAGGGTTGAGGGTTGAGGGATTAAGAGGGTATAGGGGTTGAGGGGTTAGGTTTTAAGGGTTGATGGTTAAGGGTTGAGGGATTAAGAGTGTAGAGGGGTTGAGGGATTAGGGTTTAAGGGTAGAGGGTTGAGGGATTAAGAGGGTATAGTGGTTGAGGGATTAGGGGTTTAAGGGTTGAGGGTTGAGGGTTGAGAGATTCAGAGGGTATAGGGGTAGAGGGATTAGGGTTTTAAGGGTAGAGGGTTAAGCGTTGAGGGTTGAGGGATTAAGAGGGTATAGGGTAGAGGGTTTAGGGTTTATGGATTGAGGGTTAAGGGTAGAGGGTAGAGCGTTTAGGGATTACAATTTATGATTTAAGGGTAGATGGTGTAGGGTTGAGAGAGAGAGGGGGGTAGAGGGTTGAGGGTAGAGGGTTAAGGTTTTAGGGGTTTAGGGTTTAAGGGTTTAAGGGTTAATGGTATAGGGTTACAATTTAAGGGTTCCACTCCATCTCTCTCCCACTCCCTCTCTTAGGTCTTCCCCCCAACCATAACTGAATAAATCTCTCCCTCTCAAGTCTCTCTCTCTCGGGTCTCACTCCCTCCCATGCTACCTAGACTAATATGTGTCACTCCAGTGCCCTCTCTCATAGTCCCTCTCTATCAGGCCTCACTTACCTCCCACCCTACCTAGACAAATATATTTCACTCCAACCCCCTCTCCCACACTCCCTCTCTCTCTCTCCCCCTTTTTTTTTTTTGTATCTCTCGGGTCTCATCCCTCCCAACCCCTCTCCCGTTGTCAAGTATTTTCCCCCATTATAGCTAGATAACTCTCTATCCCTCTCAAGTGTCTATCACTCTTAGGTCTTAGTCGCTACCACACCACCTAGACTAATCTCTCTCACTCCTATCACCTCTCTCTCTATCTCGAGTGTCACTCCCTTTGTCTCTATGGAATCTCTCCCTTTTAAAACAACACATTTGGCACTCTACAAATTTGGCTAGCGCCAAATGTGTTTTACCTTGAAATAGTAAAATAGGGGTTGACTCCATGATTTAGGACCACATGCTTTTGTATTTGTCTAGCTCAACACTTTATCCAATTCAGAAACACCTTTTTTTATGCAGTTGACTTCATATTGTACCAATCTATGCTTGATCCATCACCTTTTTACCACCAATCTACATGGTAAACAATGTAGAAGAAGAAATTTTCAAGTTTCTACATCATTTTACAGTATCAGAGCTAATATATTCATTTTGGTAATATTGAAATGTTTATATTTAGTATATTTATTTGTTTTTGACAATATAAACTAAATTTATTTAATCATTTTATTAATCATAACAATTGGACATAGAATTCAACATTGAATTAGATGGGATTTGCATAAAAAAGTTTATTTTTTATGAGTTTGAAGAACAAAAAAATGAAAAACATGACATTTACTTAACAAAAATTTACTTACGAATTATATTTGCATTGCTTATAGTAGTCCATTTTTAGCATGGCTAGTGGAATTCACTCTATTTCATTTTATTTTCAACTAATTTGGAGATGGCTATGACAGCTGAGGTGACTGTTGCGATGGCTGAGGTGACTACGGCCGGTGCCATTGGCGATGGTGAGGGAGGATACCTTCACGGAGGGGCGATGCTGCAGGAGAAGGCAGCAAGAATGGTAGAGTTGTGGGGGCTGGTGTTAGGCACGAATTTAAGGGCAGAGGTTGACTGTCGTTTGGTGGATGTTTCCCTGTTGATTCTGCCATCTCAGTTGATCTAAAGGTGGAGATAGTTGAGGAAATAGAAGATAAGGTTTCAGAGCTCTTCGTTCGTGGGATGATTTGTCAGTTTAGGGGTTTTTGGCCTAGCCTCCCTCAGCTAGATTCTTGGATCTCTCATGAATGGGAGCCTCTAATTTCTGGTAAAGTTCATATTTTCCCCATGGCTAAGGGGTTTTTTGTTGCCAAATTTGAAAATGCTCAAGATAGAAATATAATTTTATGTGACAATTTGTTTAGTTGGGAGGACAAACATTTGTTGATGCTTAAGTCTTGGAATTTTGATTTCAACCCTACTTCTGAAACATTCAATAAGATACTGATTTGGGTTCGGCTACCTAATCTTCCCCTCCACTTATGGACTGATCCTCTTCTGGATGAAGTGGGTGAAGTCCTTGGTGATTTTTTATTGGTGGATGATGAATCCTCTGATATTTTCATTCCACCTTTTCTTGCATACTGGTCAAAATGGATGTTTCAAAAGGGCTACCTACTGAGATTTTACTTAAATATTCTAAAGGGTCTTGGGTCCAATCTTTGGACTATGAGGGGATTCCCTTCCATTGCAGAAGATGTTTTAAAATAGGTCATGATGTTGCACAATGCGGTTTTGATAAAAAAATCCATAAAGGCTACATGGTGGAAAGGTACTTCTCAGTAGCATTATACGGTTCAGAAGAAAGTTGAGCAACCTAGGAGTTTTTCTGAGGTGGTTGCTTTGGAATTATAGGGCCTTGGGGCATCCTCTTTGAATGTCTCAAATTGAGGGGTTTCTGATGCTATGCAAGACTATAATGTGGAAACCCCTAAAGACAAAGAGATTAGGCCTATGACTGCCACTTCGGGTGATAGTGCTCTGGCTATCATTTCAAGTGGCTCTCTTGATATGGCCACACTTGTAGGGAGGAACTCAGTTCAAAACTCTAAGACAACGGCTGTAGGCTTTCTTCTTCAGGATAATAGTGTGATGGCTTGGCTTGATAAGGCATCACAAGTGGAAGAGGGTTGGATTATTGTAAAGGGAAACAAAGAAAAGTCCTTTAATCCTCCTTTTGACATGACTATCCACTACCGAAAGAGTAATTATAAATGTAAATATTCATGGTTCTTATTTGGGGGCTGGTTTTTGGCTGGTTGTTGGTTGTTTTCTTGTGGCTCTATAGTCAGTTGTGGTTCTTTGGTCTTGGTTTCCTTTTTATCCTTGGTTGTTTGTGCTTTCTTGTCTTTATGTTTAGACAACCTTTTGGTAGAGGGTTCCAGATCCATTCAAAATTTGTTTGTAAAGAGTTTTGTTCCCTTCAAAACCTATTTTTTCCTTTATCAAAACTAATTTGGAAAACCTAATAGCTTTCATCAATGTTAATGCAAGTGTCCATTAATTTTTTTGTTTCATAAAAAATTCACCTTCATTGAACATGTGCTTAGATAAATTCAAGTGAGTTGACATAGTTGTTAATGCAAGTTTCCATTCATTCATGCCATTTACCTTTTTAATAAATAAATAAAAAGGAAAATTTTGTGTAATTGAGAATGCATATTTTATTTCTAAGTTACCTCATTTCCAAAGAAATAGTGAATAATTATAAGATATAGCATCACAAACCCTTCTTTGAATTCATATTCTTCATGAATTCGTTGGCAATCACAAATTTGGTTTTGAGAACAATAAACACAAGATTCTCTATTTTTCATTTAGGTGGAAACAACTTATACCCTAGGTTTGTGATGCAGAGCAGGGAGAAAAAACCTTCAACAATCATAATTAGATCAGTTTCAAACAATCTTCAATCTCAAAAACCTCAATTCAATGCTCAACTGACCAATTCACATTCACTTACTAGTTTCTCTCACTTTTCTTGTTGTTGTACAACCTATAAAAACACTAAGATGATTTGAAACTAGTTGGATGTTGTAGATTAATGAATTAACTTTCATTTTCACCAATTTCTAGGTTCTAACTCTTTGTATAGCGAAAGTTATATTTTTTTTACTGCTGCTACCTACTTTCATAGTGTTCTTCGATTGAAGGGTTTCATGATGTAATTCGACCCATTCCACTTTTTGTGCCTACTATAACTTTTGGAATGGGTCCTCTAACTTTTAAAATACATGCATAATCTATTTAGAATGTTGTGGGCTCAAGGTTGGGTGTTTGGGATGATGTTCTAGGACTGTAGCAAGGTATTTTCATGGTGAAAATGAGGGCTTCAAGTGGTGTTTTGAAAAAATGTGGGAAGGACTATCCATGTAATGTATTATTCACCATGTTTTGGGCCTAGTAAGTGTGTTTGGTGCTTTGTATGGGTCTGGCAAGTTTGGGAGATAGGAGTTTCATTAAAACCCCAAGTATTTTGCTTGAAATTGAGGGTTTGGTGTATTAGGGGTCTAGAGGTCTTGGACTAGGAAAAAAATCAAGAAATTGGAGGTTTTGACACATAACATACTACTTTTTGAGGATTTTGAGTGAATATCTAGTGTTTAAAAGGTACTCTCTTTGTAAATTAGGCCAATTGAATAGCCTTTTCCAAGGTGGGTCTATTGGAAGTCAATGTTGGTCCAAAGGAGTTGATGTTGGGGTTTACCTATGTTTTATAACTTTCAAATGGGTATCTTAATCATCCCTTATTTTTTCAAGTGTTTTGGAAAATATTGGTGAAAAGTCCCTTGAACTGGGTTACCTATGCTACAAGGGAAAGCTTGGTAGAAGTTGGAATTTTCAATTGAACATATGATTTTGCTTTGGAATCTGATTGATTCTCATTGATTTGGTGTATTGAATGGTTTCCACCCCTCTCTGCATCTAAAATGGTGTTTCTTGGTAAGTTAAGTGATCAAGTTGTGTGTAAGTCTATTAAGATCCTTCCTCTAAATCTTTGAACAAGTTCATTGTGGATCCCTACATGTACTGCATTAGCCTCTAGCTACTTTACCAACTCTTCAAACACACTCAAAATCCCTATTCTAATATCTAACCCTACAAACATCTAATTCCATCATGTATAAAAAATATTGTCTACAATAGACATGTTTGATAATTCCAAACAGCTTGCTGCCTTCTTTCATAAAATGCTTTGGTGTGTTTCATATTTAATGCAATACAATCAGCGATATCAATATTTTCATAAAATGCATTACTTACTTTTGTTCTATGTGATTTTGTGAACATGTAGCATTCAAGGTCATGCCAAGGAAATGATCGAAGCCTCTAACATCGGAAGAACATGCAGTTAAAAATGCAAGGAGAAGAGAATAAAAAAATGTATCTCGTGAGGCAAAGGAATTGCAGCCCATATAGCCAAAGATTCTCGTGCAATCTAAGAAAGATGTCAAATTGGAAAAACAAAGGGCACGAATGAGGAATTTTTTTGGAAGGATAGGAATGGAAACCAATTTTGGGGGCACATCATCAACCATAGGTGAAGCTCAATGCACATCTCCAGTTGAAGACACATCGACAACAACATGTGGTTTTCCAAGTACATCAGAAATCACATCTCTAATTGAAGACACACCATCAACAATAGTGCATTTTGCAAGTACATCAGCAAACACATCTCTATTTGAAGGCACTCCACAAATGACATCTCAAGTTGGAGGTATAACGTCGTTTACATGTCAATATCAAGGTATGTCATCAATTGCACCTTTGATTGAAGGTACGTGATGTATCCCAATGTTGTTGACCTTCCCAATGTTGACACAAATTTACATTTGAGAACTCCTCCTAGAGTTTTTCTTAGAAAACCTACTTTTTTTATTGATATTGATTCCAATTTTTTGAAATGGATGCCTAATAAGATTCCAAAATGTACATGTCAAAGATATGCACAAAGGATATGGATTTTATTTTTTGCAAAGCTAAGTGAGGGTGGAAGATTCCAACTATTTGTTTAAATGATGAGGAAACTCAAATTTAGGCCCACCATGAAGGCTCTTGGGATAAGATTTTTGAATGACTCAAGTGAAAATTCCATTGTAAAGAACTTGATGAGTGCATACAAGAGTGTGGGTTCTACCTCACGCACGAAGGATAGTTGTGCCACACAACGTGTGATGACAACAACATTGTTAAGCAGTCAAACAAGGAACAAGGTGAACCATACAAAGGCAAGTAACTCTTTGAAAATAATTAGATCATATCTAATGAGAGCCAAAGGAAGATGTGAAAGAGTGGAGGATCCAAATAGCAATGAGTTATGGGAATTCTCGGGTAGAGTGCCACATAAATATACAAGAATTGCTCAAGGCTTGAGATCTTTAATAGTGAATTATTGGAAGGATAACACAAGGACATTTCTTAATCAAAGATATGTTGTAAGAAGGAGAATTGGTAGTAAAATTTTTGATCCACATCCAATGCATTATTTGGATACCACTCAAACCCAATTTTTTGTTGAGTTTGTACAGAAGTTTCCTGAAATTAAAATATGTCAAAGGTATTTTGAAATGCTAAAGCCTTTTTATGTAAAAATAAATCACACATGCACTAATTGTTGTTGTAGGTTTTATATTGATTTTTCTAACCATTATGATGCTTATCGACGTATATGTGTAGATATGCATACTGACAATGTTTTGCTGGAATGTAACATAATTTCTCCACCTAAATCGTCAAGGAAATTTTTATCTTCCATTTTATGTGAAAGAGGATGGTCAATTTTTTACCAAAAATCATGTTTGGATGGCACATGTGATCATTGTGGTGGCATGCAACATTTTCCAATTTTCCAACACATGGCTAGTACACACACAATTGGAGACAAAATTGTGGAATTTGGCAAATATAAGACAGTGGCACACAATCTAAAAGATGGGAAAGAAGCAAAGATGAGTGAATTGGTCAGTGATAAGATTCCAATGTATCAGTTTATGGGAATTATCCATGATCATGTGGTCTATGAGTATGCAAGGCATACGCACAGAGCATAATGGTTGGACTCACAGTTCAAGTTATGCAAGGACACGTTTCCACTTCGTCATATCATTTTAGTTGTCGACTTCGCTGAGAACTACACACCATATTCCAAACCTTCCCACAACCAACCAAAGCTTACAACAACTTCAAAAATGTTTTCACAAGCTTAAAATTTCAAGAGGTATCACTGCCCCCAAATATTTCTTCAAACCCTAGCACTAAACCACCATTTTCCACTAAAAAATGCAACATTTGGCATCTATGACATCACCTAAAAACCCTCTATTCGACTCCCTTGCACACAAAACTTTGCACACATGTTTTATAACCCTAACTAAGTCTTTCCATCAAGTTACATAAGCATACAGTGGGTGGAAGGCTTAATATGACATTTTAATACACTCAAAACCCTTAAAACGGGGTATACAGACCAACCCTCAGTAATTGGCTTCTAAAATGCACAAAATCACTTGAAATCCAACCAAACCAAAACTAAAACAGATTTAAGTCTGCTTCCCACCTAATTCCATCGAAAAGAGAGCACAATCGCTCTAAGATATGTTCAACTGGCTCGATCCCTTAAGGGTCCAAAGTGCAAAAGGGAAGCAATCTTTGATAGGGTATTACTCGTAAACTGTGGTGCTTACGAAATCTCTATTTAAACCTACAAGATCATGTTGGGATCCTCTACAATAACCACTCTCATTTTTTGCTATCTTGGAGGCATTTTCTTGTGGTGTCTGATTTTCACTTGATGGAAAAAATGTCAAATGCAAGTAGTTGAAAGTTGCAAAGTGGTGCAAATTTCATTCTATAGCTCGTGTGACCAAATGGATTATTCCAACACATCCAAATAGGTATTTTTATGCTAGGCATGGTCCTCTTTCATACCCAAACATGCAGAATCACTCTGAGCTACGTTCAACCGGATCGATCCCTTAACGGTCCAAAGTGCAAAATGGCTGCAAACTTCAACATGTTATTACTCAGACACCATGACACTTAGAAAATTATCATCTAATCCTATGAGATCAAGTTGGGCCTCTCTATAATAACCTCTCTTAGTTTTTGCTATCTCAGAGGCATTTTCCTGTGGTGGCGAATTTTCACTTGGCGAAAAAGTTGTCAAATGCAAGCAGTTGAAAGTTGCAAAGTGGTGCAACATTCATTCTACAGCTCGTGTGACCAAACAAATTGGTCCAATGCATCTAAATAGTTATTTTACAATAGCATGGTCCTCTTTCGCACCCAAACACGCAAGATCACTTTGGGCTACGTTCAACCAGATCGATCCCTTAAGGGTCCAAAGTGCAAAATGGCTGCGAACTTCAGTATGCTATTACTCAGACACCGTGATGCTTAGAAACTTCTCATCTAATCCTACGAGATCATGTTGGGCTTCTCTAATATAACCTATCTCGGTTTTTTCTATCTTGAAGGTATTTTCTGATGGTGGTGAATTTTCACTTGAGGAAAAAGTTGTCAAATGCAAGTAGTTAAAAGTTGCAAAGTGGTGCAACTTTCGTTCTACAGCTTGTGTGACCAAACAAACTGGTCCAATACATTCAAATAGGTATGTTTACACTAGGCATGGTCCTCTTTCACACCCAAACACGCAGAATCTCTCTGAGCTACATTCAACCGGATCGATCCCTTAAGGGTCCAAAGTGAAAATTGGCTGCAAACTTCGGCATCTTATTACTCGGATATCGTGAAACTTAGAAACTTCCCGTCTGATTATATGAGATTTCGTTCAGCCCCTCTATAATAACCTCTCTCAATTTTTGCTATCTCAGAGGCATTTTCCTGTGGTGGCAAATTTTTAGTTGGGGAAAAAGTTGTCAAATGTAAATAGTTGAAAGTTGCAAAGTGGTGCAACTTTCATTCTACAGCTCGTGTGACCAAATGAACTGTTCCAACATGTCCAGGTGGGTACATTTACGCTAGGCATGGTCCTCTTTTGCACCCAAACACGCGGAATCACTCTGAGCTACGTTCAATTGGATCAATCCCTTAAGAGTCCAAATTGCAAAATAGCTACAAACTTTAGCATGCTGTTACTCGGATACCATAATGCTTAGAAACTTCTCATCTAGTCCTACGAGATCGAGTTGGGCCCCTCTATAATAATCTATCTTGATTTTTTCTATCTCAGAGGCATTTTCCTATGGTGGAAAATTTTCACTTCGGAAAAAAGTTGTCAAATGCAAGTAGTTGAAAGTTGCAAAGTGGTGCAACTTTCGATCTACAGCTTGTGTGACCAAACAAACTATTCCAACACATCTGAATAGGTATTTTTACATTAGGCATGGTCCTCTTTCACACCCAAACACGCGGAATCACTCTGAGCTACGTTCAACTGAATCGATCCCTTAAGGGTCCAAAGTGCAAAATGGCTACAAACTTCAACATGCTATTACTCGGACACTGCGATGCTTAGAAACTTATCGTCTAATCCTACGAGATCATGTTGGGCCCCTCTACAATAACATCTCTCGGTTTTTTCTATCTCAGATGTATTTTCTTGTGGTGGTGAATTTTCACTTGAGGAAAAAGTTGTCAAATGCAAGTAGTTGAAAGTTGCAAAGTGGTGCAAATTTCATTTTGCAGCTCGTGTGACCAAACAAACTAGTCCAATGCATTCAAATAGGTATTTTTATGCTAGGAATAGTCCTCTTTTGCATCCAAACACGCAGAATCACTCTGAGCTACGTTCAACCAGATTGACCCCTTAAGGGTCCAAAGTGCAAAATGGCTGCAAACTTCAGCATGCTATTACTTGGATATCGTGATGCTTAAAAACTTCTCGTCTGATCCTAAAAGAGTGTTGGGACACTCTACAATAATCTCTCTCAGTTTTTTCTATCTCAGAGGCATTTTCCTATGGTGGCGAATTTTCACTTGGGGAAAAAGTTGTCAAATGCAACTAGTTGAAAGTTGCAAAGTGGTGCAACTTTCGTTATGCAGCTCGTGTGACCAAATGAACTGGTCTAATGTATCTAAATAGGTATGTTTATGCTAGGCATGGTCCTTTTTCACACCCAAACACGTAGAATCGCTATGAGCTACGTTCAACCAGATCGATCCCTTAAGGTTCCAAAGTGCAAAATGGCTGCAAACTTCATCATAATATTAGTTGGATACCATGATGCTTAGAAATTTCTCTTCTAATCCTATGAGATCATATTGGACCCATCTACAATAACCTCTCTCGGTTTTTTCTATCTCGGAGGCATTTTCCTGTGGTGGCAAATTTTCACTTGGGGAAAAAGTTATCAAATGCAAGTAGTTGAAAGTTGCAAAGTGGTGCAGCTTTCATTCTGCAGCTCGTGTGACCAAAAAATTGTTCCAACGCATCTGAATAGGTATTTTAACACTATGAATGGTCTTATTTCGCACCCAAACACGCGGAATTGCTCCGAGCTATGTTTAATCGGATCGATCCCTTAAGGGTCCAAAGTGCAAAATGGTTGCAAACTTTAGCATGCTATTACTCGGATACCATAATGCTTAGAAACTTCTCATTTGATCCTACAAGATTTCATTGGGCCCTCTACAATAACCTCTCTCGGTTTTTTCTATCTCGAAGGCATTTTCCTGTGGTGGCGAATTTTCACTTGGGGAAAAAGTTGTCAAATGCAAGTAGTTGAAAGTTGCAAAGTGGTGCAACTTTCGTTGTGCAGCTCATGTGACCAAACGGATTGTTCCAACATGTCCGGGTGGGTAAATTTACACTAGGAATGGTCCTATTTTGCACCCAAATATGCAAAATCGCTCTGTGCTACGTTCAACTAGATCTATCCCTTAAGGGTCCAAAGTGCAAAATGGTTGTGAACTTCAGCATGCGCATATTCAGACACCATGATGCTTAGAAACTTCTCATTTGAACCTATGGGATCACATTGGGCCCCTCTACAATAACCTCTTTAAATTTTTTCTATCTTGGAGGCCTTTTCCCGTGGTGGTGATTTCTTGCTTGGGGAAAAAGTTGTTAAATGCAAGTAGTTGAGTGTGTAAAAATGACTTTTTAGCCATTCCACCCATTGTATCCTACTGTAACTTAGTGGAATGGCATAATTATGGGTAGGTAACATATTTTCATGGTTTCTAGAGCAGGGGAGGTGAATTGAGTGGTTTGGTGTGATGCCCTAGTTGGCAATTTGATGAGTTTTGGTGAAATTCAGTGGTTTAAGAGTGGAAATGGTTGAAATCCTTTGGGGTGGCAGTTTGTGAGGGACTTTTAAGAATGTATAGGTTCTTTTAAACATGTTTGATGAATTTTCAAGGTGTTATGATTTTTCAGAATAGGATTTTCAATAAACCCACCCGTTTTAGGCTTTTAGCCATAGCAGCAAGGCAGTGAACTATTTTGATAAAATTCTTTGGTAAACATGTATGAAAAATGTGGTAGCATAGACAATGCAGCCAATTATTTGAAACAATGCCTCAAATAAATGTGGTCTCATGGTGATGGAATGTCATGAAAATCCATAGTTGTGAGGATTTGTGACTTGAGGATTGTGATTAATGATTGGAATTGTGTTTAGTGAGATTGCAGGACCTCCCCTACTACATCAATGTTTTAGGGTTTTATCCATAGCAACAAGGCAATTAACTATTTGATATAATGCTTTGATAGACATGTATGAAAAATTTGGTAGCATAGAAAAGGCAGTGAGCTCTTTGAAAAAATGCCTCAAAAAAATGAGGTCTCATGGTGATGGAATGCCATGACAATCAAAAGCAATTTGATTGTCATGGCATTCTGTCACCATGAGACCACATTTATTTGAGGCATCCTTTGAACTAGTTCACTACCTTGTTTATGGCTTGTCATGGAATTCCATCACCACATTTATTTGATGCATTTTTTCAAATAGTTCACTGCCTTGTCTATGCTATTGCTTACTACTATGCTTTTGATATATTTTCCAAAGCATCCATAGCTTGTTCAAAATCACTTGTTTTAGGCTTTTAGCCATAGCAACAAGGTAGTGAACTGTTTGACAAGATGCTTTGGTAGACATGTATGAAAAATGTGGTAACATAGAAAAGGCAGGGAACTATATGAAAAAATACCTCAAAGAAATTTGGTCTCATAGAATGTCATGATAAGAAAATGCAATTGACAGCTGCTCCTAGTTATTAGTTATGCAATGTGAAGAAATTGCATAACTGCTTAGGTTGACTTTGTACAAACTATATTGTAATTGAAATTTTTTCATCTATCAGCATCTAGTTATTAGTTATGCAAAGTGAAGTAATGCTTTGGCTTTGAAAGATATGCAATGCAATGTAATCAACGATATGAATATAAACTACAAAAATCCATTTTTTACAATTCATTAGTTAAAATATTTATTTTATTTGCTCTCAATATATGCTATGGAAATACCTTTCAATTTTAAAAAAAAAAAAATTATCTCTTGTTCTACAATTTTTCCCAGTTTTTTCACAAATTATACTTTTGATTTGTTAATTTTTTCCCCGAAATATTTTTGTTGCTATGCATTGGAAGCATGAAGCATATACATGAATACACATAATATAGGTCGAGTATACATGTGAATAAGTGAAGCATACATGTGAATAAGTGAGGCATAAGTAATTGAAGCATTCCAAAGGATACAAACCACCACAAATGGAGGTTATTTACACAATATGCTTTAGATGGGGCTTATTGAGTATTCAACGGTAATTAATTAAGTATTAGATGTAAACAAAATCTATGCCTACAACATTCAAGCATACAACTTACATGATACGCGTGATATCATTCAAGAATGGCAATAGCAAAATAATATTTTCTTTAATCAAAAATCCGAAAGGCTATATAATGATATATATTGATAAAAGTATATACAATATATCCAAAAAAACCATACAAGCTTAGTACAAAGGAGCCATATGGACATAAAATGTCACATATATATCGATAGTACAAAACATATGTTCCAAAATGCCACATAGGCATACAAAAAACAACACTAATACATAGTCATTTCCCTCTAGGGGAAGGAAATAGATCATGTGTTGCCTTCAAAATTTGGCTAGATGGAGTGATTGTTGCTTCTCTTGTCTTTCGAACACACGCGATAGTCCTCCTCTCTTCACTCTTGACCTTCAATTGATACAATAAAAAGTAAATATGTTAAAACATAGAAATTGAGTTGTGGAATGCCATATAACAGAATATATAATCACTTACCGCATACATATAGTCATCATGCACATTTACAGCATCACGATGTCCACGATTTGGAGTGAAAAGAACCTATAGCAACCATCAAGATAGAAATTAAACTACATAAAAATATCATGAAAATTTTCTATAATAGACCATAAAAGAGCAAATATAATGTCAAATCGACTAATCTATTCCATACCTCTCTCAATGGATCAGAACTGGCTATTGTTGCAGCAACTCCATGGTCCATTGTGCCACCAACATCACCAGGGTTGTCTCTTTTCAACAACTGCAAATGAAACAATATCATAGGTATCATGCTGATATAAAGACCAAGAGGGGATAATGGAACATAAGGTGAAATAAGAGAGGGTAATGGGATGGGAATAGAAGGGTGATGCAGAGAGGGGGCTCAAACTCATTCAAAGTCACAACTTTCATTCAAGAGTCATCTAACAAGATTAAAATGGCCAATTATAGTAATCCAAACAATCCTCAAAGCTTGACAACAATCGAGAGTCTAATTTATCACTTTCACCCATGTAACTTAGCAATAGTGTAAACTCATTTTTTGGCCTTTAACTCTCGTGCTTTCCAAAACACTTGGCAATCAGAAGGTGGAATCAAATACCCATTTCAGAGTTATACAACATATCTCTTAACTACATATAAGTCTTTTGGACCAATCCTTTGAAATTAGACCCTCAACGTTGTCCTAGGCCATGAATTAGGCCAGATTTACAAAGCAACATACCTTTAAACTTAATAGAGACCCTTGAAACCTTGGGGCAGCATTTACTATGCCCTCAAACCTCTAAAACCACAATCAACACCTAGTGTTGACACCTCCAACATAGAAAACTCCAAAACCCTCAATTTCATGCCAAGTCAAGAGGGTTTATTCAAAGTCCCACTTGCACAACCTCCCAGACTATGCCACTGTCTTAGACATGTATATTCTGACCCTAATATGCTCAAAATTTTGAAGAAACTCCACACTCTCATTGATTTCCACAAACCCTAGACCCAAGGCTCCATCTTCATGTGTTTTTCTTCACAAAACTCATCAAGACAACAGGTTTATCTCCCTAGTTCCTTCTCCACAACTCTAATCATTCAACCTACAACCTACTCAGAATCCCTAGGGCCCATTACACTAGTTACAGTAGGTACAGTTGGTGTAAGGGCCCGTAAGTCATGATTTTGGTTACAAAACCCTCAAATAGTGTGTCCTTGGCCTGTCATAGGAAAACAAGGATGTTTACCATAAATCACAATGGATCTCCCTCAAAATTGTTTCAAAATATTGTTAAAACCTGCCACCACAAATTAAAATGATTTAAATGGCACAATCAATCTGTGCAGGCTCATATAGGCTGCAAATGACAAGAAAACTCAAAAATTTGATGAAAAATAGAGATATTCTTATTGTCAATGCGTCAAACTTCAAGCCAACGTTACAAAATGAGTTTTCATGCCTTTTTAAAGGCTTATCCTCATCAAACCAACACCCAACTACCTTACAACTACTTTTTAAACCTCTCATGACCGTTGCATTACAAATTTGTTGCATTTATGCAACTCACAAATTTGGCACTTTCAAGTTTTGACTCTTTATTGTTTCCTAGACCCTCTTAAACATAAACTATTACAAATAGTCTAATGATACTTTATTCAACTAATAAATCATGAATTACTCAATAAAACATCATCCTATCTACCTTCACACCCCTTGTCAACTTTGACAATTCCTTCCTCGTGATTTGCAAACCTTACAAGATGAATACAAAAGCCCCTCAAGGTTGATCAATTAAAATAGAATGGTCACATTGGACCTTATTAAGACTCTAGGACTCAACTCAAACATCCTAACACTCCTTTCCTATCAGACACTTAATGAAGAAACATAGAAAAGAGTGGTGCCCCTACACCAAAGGGATTAATGGAACATAGGATGGACTAGTATAGATTGATGGGATGGGCTAGGATGGGATAACAAAGTATAGAGTGGACAATTAGAGGTTAATGGGATGAAATTATTAGGGAATAATGCAACATAGAGTGAATTAGGAGGTGTCTAGGGCTTTACTATAGTACACAAAGTGTGAACTTGACCTGTGTGTAGCAATAATAGAGAAGAGTTATCTAGGATGAAACATGGATAAATATGGTATAACATAGGATGATATAAAGGAACATAAGGTGGAACATAGGGGATCATGGAACATCTAGGGTGAAATAATAATGGGTACAATAAGATGGGAGTAGAAGGACTTAATGACACATAGCATGGACTAGAAGATATTAGTGGGATGGGCTAGGAGGGGATCATGGAAAATAGGGTGAAATATTAAATGTTAATGGTAAGGGATTAGGAAGGAATAGAGGAACAAAAATTTAATTATGCGAACATAATGTGACACGATCAAGGAATACAAATGCAATGTTTGTGTTTCTCATCAATTTTTTAGATTTGTATATACGCAAAATTATGAAAACTAGCTAACATAAATTTACAACACCATTAATGAATAAAGGCTACCTGAGTGTACGTTGTTTGAGGATATGAATCATGAGGTGTGGAGGAAGAAGGTGCACCAGGAAACTGTTTGAAATCCAACACATGTTATGAGACAAACATTCAACTATTCAAATGCAATAATAATATATTTAATACTAGTTGCATATATGTGGACTCATCGTCGAGAATGTATAAGGGTCTATAGGAATAGAGCACGCCTCATGAATAGTGCGACCCTGAAATTTCATCATATCAAAATTCTACTAATTTAGTTATTCTTAAATTTCAAAATATAATTTAATAAACAACATTAAAATAACTTGCTAAATTTTACCTGAGTGTCAATGTCGAATGTATCATTCAGAATATCATTTGTGAAAGCCACCACCTCTACAACTGATCTAGGCTATGTAGCTACATCACGAGCACTTTGATAATCGTAGGTGCAAATAGCACCACAAGCGCCACAATGGTGGGGTGGAGCTCGGGGCCTACATGTCTCCTCCACACCAGGCTCTACTAGAGGACTCACACACTGCAAAATGGTCTGGGTGAGTGATTCAATCAACATCAGCGTGTCCACCTCTACACTATCCTTAAAAATGGAAGGAACAATGACATGCTCCACCATGGGTCTAGCCAAGGCTCTCAGTGCCAACTGTAGATTACATCATGCAATAGGTCTATTTTTTTAAATAAATTCATTGCAAAGAACTACCCGTTAGTCTTAGCAACACAATCACCTGTCTTATCCTCTACCATAGCTATCTTAGCTACCTTGCAGGGCATTAGATCTTCATTTCATTGAAGGGGTTTCCCTTCATGGACTCTATTACCTCCTCCCTTTAGGAATAACTGGCACCAATAACCTCTACCCTAAAAGTCTAAGATGTCAAAATAGTTTGGCATTTTGTTGAGGACAAACTCATAATAGAGTTTCCTCAAAAAGTATTGCGGCACCTCATGGTTATTGGATGGAGGTTGGTCAAATACCATCCACCACCGCTCCCAAAATTTATTTTTAATTAACTCATGCTGGCACCAATGGATGGGGAACCTCCTGCATGCATGAGACAAAGGTTCATTGGTTTTCGTTTCTATAGATAGGGCACACAAGTCGGCTTTGCTAATTTTTAGTTTGTTGACATCTACATATGACAAACCACTAGCATAAAATTGTCTCATCTCATACCTCTTATTTGACCAAATATTCATTTGCTTGCTCATTTCTCCTACAGGAGTTGCAATTGACTTAAATGATTTAGAAATCCCTCTCCTATAAGGGTGGGTTTCAGCATGCTTGGTTAATCTTTCAATTAATTGTTGAATGTCTCTTTTATTGTTTTCAATTTGATTTTGAATATTTTCTTGTGTTTCTTGAGGATGCCTATGAATTGATGGAGGGGTTTTGGGTTTTTCTTGTACAAGAGGCTCTTCGTGAGGGGGTGATTGTGAATTCTCAATGTTTCGAGGTGGAGATTCATTCCCTGAGAATTAGAACAAAGTTTTATTATAAAAACCTATTTAAATTTGCATTCTAAATCAAATTCAAAATACATACGTATTTGCAATCTTCAAACTCTCTAACGTGTTGGCAGAATCTTCGTGGAAAATGGTAAGCTAAGGATGCAAACAATGGAATAGATTTGGCGAGTGCGAGTTGCAGACCTGAAATCATCTTTCTCAAGCCACGAGTTGAAGACAAAATGAGGGTTTGAAACCTGATTTCTGACTTTTATGTCTACTAAGCCATTTGGCGCATGCCAAATTTGGCGTGCGCCAAATGGCTTATTTTGGGTTTTTTTTTAACGTTTTTTCAATTTGGTACCTAAATTATGTCACAGATTGGCACACTTACCCACCTAATGGCCTCATTAATTCATTGCCTCTTTTCCTCACATTCTTTATTTATTGACAAAATTTTTTAATGATAAATACTAATAGATATAGTCTAACACTGAAGATACATTCTTATTATAGTCTCAAATGTTTAGTGTCTTAGCTTCGTTATAGAGTCCTCCCTTAGAAAGTGAAGATTACCAAGGTGAATAACTCATCTAGTTTGTTGGCTATTTTTTCCTCGAACACTTGAGTTAATTTCATGTAACTTCTTGGTTCTTGGCTACAACCACTTGTTCAATTCTTAGTAACTATAACGCCCTGTCATGGAACCCAGGGAACATCGTGTCTATAACGCTAAACAACCGGATAAATTTATTTTAAACATTTAATAACAACATGTGATAACAACCTAACATAAATTATCTAGGGTTCCATAAAAAATTCTACTCAAGTAAATAGACATCATAACACAACAAGAACAATATGAATATCAACTCATGTGAATAGTCATGTTCAGATACAATGCATCAAAAGTTACATTACAATAAGTGAGATTGTGAAAAATCTTGAAACATTACAAGTATCAATACAACCTCATGTAACATCATGAGTGTGTACAATAAGAATATGATCAAGAATAGATGACGACCATGTCCACGCACTCGTCCGATGAACAACTTCGTGAAGAATGTGTATCCAGGATCCTGCCAAGAACAAGCATGTCTCGAACAAAATTACCTATAGGGGACCCAATGGAAGATGTGGCACGTTCCTCCCAACCATGTGGAACTCAAAAGCCCACCCCCCATGCTAGGAGATAAAACAGGTCCTCAAGTCAAAACTGACAACAAGAAGAACATCACACAATACATGGTCAACACACATGACATCACAATGACAAGACAACTGTCATACTCCCAGAGGCGACTCACATCATAAGTAACTCATAAAAAAACTAGTAAGTGTACAAGGACAAGAGTGTCATCACATAAACGTAATAGGTTGCCTTGGATAGTCTTCCTAGGTTACTGGCCCTCTACCAGAGTTACCCTGGCAACCTCTAATGACTTTTGGCCCCTATACGAACTTATGTGGCCTCGAATCACTTCTCGAGAAGACAAAGTGTTTGAGTTGCCATTCCAAGCCTTCTCAACTTGATTTAACCTAAACAAGCATTAAAGTATGAGATAATATTTGTTTTTGAATATTTGAATATAAGTAGAGGACACATGCCTAAAAGTAAATAATTAGTTATAATTTTTTAGTAGGAATTTTTCAAAATATTAAAAACCATTTTCCTAGCCACCCTAACTTTGTTAGAAATCTACAATTTTTTTAAACTATATTTTGTGAAGCATAGAGTGTGGTGCATCTTTCAGATTCAAAAAATGTGTAACCATTTAAAAGTTATAGATATTTTTCAATCATCCTATCAATTAGGACTTTCCACATAGTGCATGTAGAGAATTAATAATAATTATCTATTAAATTCAAAATAAAGCATATCTTATATTGGTAGAATGTTGACAATTTACTAAATAAACCCTTTTTGTTTCATCAAATTCAAATGAAAAAATTCATCAGCACGAAGGGTGAAGTTTGAAAAAACACTCCAACCCCTCTAAACACATTGGGGCAATTCACTTTTCAAGTTGGACACCCCCAAGCCAAATCTAAAAGTGATCTCGAGGCAATAATCAAGGCAAAAAAATTTCAAAAAAACAAATATCTATTTTTAAAATTTCAAAAAGTGATATTCATTTTTAACTTACAAAACAGATATTTGTTTATTAAAGTTAAGAAATGAATATCCATTTCTTAAAGTTAAGAATTGGATATCTATTTCTTTTACTTAAGAATTATTTTTCTTCAGTTCACTATAGATTAAAATTTTAACATGTTATAATATTAATATTAATATTAATATTTATATATATTTAAACTATTAATATATATAATATAATATATGATAAACTAAAATATACTAGGATATATTATTATTAATATAATATACATTATATTTAATATAGTATAATATTGTATATAATATTTAATATAATACAATTATTTGATGGTTTGTTTCAAGGGAGTTTTAGATATCATATTTATTATAATAAAACTACAAGGAGATGAGAGAAATATACATCTCTCTCCCTCTCTCACCTTCCCTCTCTACTTATTTCTATCTCCACTCACCCTCTCCCTCTCTACCTACATTTCCCTCAATCCTTCCCATCCTACCTCTCCCCCCTCCCACTTTCCCCCCTCTCTCTACCTCTCTCTTAGACCCTTCCCCCTCTACTTATCTCTATATCCCCTCCCTACCTACATCCCTCTCTACTTCTATGTATATCCCCTTTATCTCCATCCCTTTAACTATACCTCTCTCTCCATATATTCTCTCTCTCTCTCTCTCTCTCTCTCTCTCTCTCTCTCTCTCTCTCTCTCTCTGCCAATAATACACACACACACATACCACACACACACAAACCTCTTTATCTCCCTCCCAATCTCAATTCTCTCTCTCTCTAATCACCTCTCTCCCACTTCTACCTCTCTCTCTCTCTCCCTCCCTCCCTCTCTCTCTATCTCCCACCCACCCTCTCCCTCTCCCAGTAATTTGCACTTTTCCCCTCAATCCCCACACTGTACCTCTCTCTTTACCTACCTTCCTCCTTCCCCAATCTCCCACTTCTCACTCTCTCCCCTTCCCTCTCTACTTCTCTCTATCTCACCTCACTCTCTCTATCTACCTCTGCATGTCTCCCTCATTTCCTCTAACTCTCTCCCTCCAACCCTACCTCACTATCTCTCCCTCCCCCTATACCTCTCTACTTCTCTCTATCTCTCCTCTCCCACCATCCCTCTAAAATTATTCTCCCTCCCTTTGTCTCTCCTTCCCCCCTCTCTCTCTACCTCTCTCTCAAACCCTACCACCTCTACTTCTATCTATATCCCCTCCCTACGTCCATCCCTCTCTACTCCCTATATCCCCTCTCCCTCCATCCCTCCAACTATACCTCTCTCTCCACCTATCTCTCCCTTTATCCCTCACTCACTCCTCTCTCTCTATCCCTCTATCCCTCCCACCCTATCTCTCCCTCTCTCTACCTCTCCCTCACCCCCCCTCTATTTTGTGTATCTTACCTCTCTCTACCTAACTCTCCCTATCTCCATCCTTCCCTCTTTCTCTCCCACTTTTTTCCCTCCCACCCTACCTCTCCCTATCTCCCTTCTTCCCCCTCTCTCTCTCCCGCCATCTACCTCTCCCACCCTACCTCTCTCTCACTCTCTCTCTACCTACCTCTCTCTATCTACCTCTCCCTATCTCCATCCTTCCCTCTCTTCTTCTCTCTATATCCTCTCTCCCTTCATCCCTCCAACCCTACCTCTCTCTCCACCTACCCATGTCTCTACCTCTCCCTCTCCCTCTCTCACACACAAAAAAAACTCTTTATCTCTCCCACCCTACCTCTCTCTAAAAAACTCTTTATCTCTCCCACCCTACCTCTCTTTATTCCTTGTACCTTACCCCTCTCTC
>CM021110.1:250304407-250330668 GCA_007115665.2 Sequoiadendron giganteum
CACACACACACACACACACACACACAAAACCTCTCCATACCTCTCCCACCCTAACTCTCTATATTCCTTGCACCTTACCTCTCTCTATATACCCCTCCCTCCCTCCTTTCCTATATATCCCAGCCTCCCTCTCTCTATCTCCACTCAACCTCTCCCTCCCTACCTATCTTTCCCTTAATACCCCCCACCCTACCTCCCCTTATACCTACCTCTCCCACCTTCCCAACTTCCCCATTCTCTCTACTTCTCTCTCCCCTTCCCTCTCTAATTCTCTCTATCTTACCTCACTCTCTCTACCTACCTCTCCTTCTATTCCTTTCACCTTACCTATCTCTACCTACCTTTCAATCCCTCCTAACATTCCTCTCCCTCCATTTTTCTCTCCTTCCCTCCTCTCTACCTCTCTCTCAAACCATTCCCACTTTGCTTCTCTCTATATCCCCTCCCTACCTCCATCCCTCTACCTATTTCTATATCCCCTCTCTCTACATCCCTCTCTAACTCTCTCTATATCCCCTCTCTCTCCATCCCTCTAATCGTACCTCTCTCTCCACATACCTCTCCCTTTATCCCTCACTTCCTCCTTCCCCCTCTCTCTCTCCCTCCATTTCTCTCTACCTTTCCTTCATCTCCATCCTTCCAAATTTCTCTCCCACCCTCTATTTCTCCCACCCTACCTCTCCCTATCTCATTCCTTCCATCTCTTCTTTTCTCTATATCCCCTCTCCCTTCATCCATCAAAACCTACCTCTCTCTCCACCTACCCAAGTCTCTACCTCTCCCTCCCCCTCTCTCTCTCTCACACACAACCTCTCTCCCTAACTAACTCTCTTTATTACTTCCACCTTAGTTGTCTCTACCTACCTCTCCCTATATCTCTCCTTCCCTCTTTCTCTCCCTCCCTCTATCCCTCGCACCCTACATCTCCCTATCTCCCTCCCTCTACCTCTCCCACCCCACCTCTTTGTCACTCTCTCTACCTACCTCTCCCACCCTCTCTCTCCAACTACCTCTCCCTTTATCCCTTACTCCCTCCTTCCCCCTCTCTCCCTCCCTCTATCCCTTCCTCCTTACCTCTACTTCTCTCTACCTACCCCTCTCTCTACTTCTCCCTCCCTACCTCCATCTCTCTCTAGATTATTTTAATATTAATATAATATATAATATATATTAAAATATATTAATATTAATATAATATATTAGAACATATTAATATTAATATTTAATATATATTAGAGTATATTAATATTTAATATATATTAGAGTATATTAATATTTAATATATATTAGAGTATATTAATATTAATATAATATATAATATTTATATTATATAAGTATAATATTATAGAATAATATATGTAATATTATAGTTTATATGTATTATATTTGATTGCTATAAAAAAAAATTGTTTAATATAAAGGATAACTATTTTGAAGCACAAAATGAATATATGTTTTGTTTGAGTGGAAAAAATGACCCAATTTTCACTTGGGGCATTCCAATGGTCTCCACATACTCTCTGGTGTCAGGAATATCGTGATTTTTGTCCAATACAAACAAAATTTTAATTTTTATGCACCCTTTTACTCGAAATTTTATCCTATCAATCATCAAGGTACTTGTTTTTTTGTATAATAGAAAGAAATACTCATCATAAAGCATCAACCCTCAACCCTTAAACCCTTAAACCCTCAAACCTTAAACCCTCAACCCTCAACCCTCAACCCTCAACCCTCAACCCTTAAAACCTTAACCCTCAACCCTTAAACCCTAAACCCTTAAACCTTTAAACCCTCAACCCTCTAACATATACATTAAACCCTCAATCTTAATCCCTTTGCCCTATACCTTAAACCCTAATCCATCAACCCTCAACCCTTAAACCCTTAAACCCTTAAACCCTTAATCCCTCAACCCTATACCTTAAACCATAATCCCTCAACCCTAAATCCTTAAACTCTAAGGAGTGATGGCAAGTTAGAGAGGGTGGGAGAGACCTAGAGGGGGTTGAGAGAGAATAGGGTAAGTATTGGTTAAGAGGGAAGGAGGCAAAGAGGGATTGAAAGGTAAAACCTCAATTATCCATCATCAATCATAATCTGTAAACTCTAAGCCATATCAAAGTGGCAGAGAGAGACACAAAGAGAAAGCAAAGTTAGTTTTTTTGTTAATGCAATCAATTTGGTGAGCATCAAAATTTATGGTAGTATTTTATGGAATGTAAGATTTTTGTATATTAATTATTACAACATTAAAATCATGCAAAATAATAGTGTTGTAGTTTTTTCCACTTTTCCCAATATAATTAAAAAATGTGAATCTTGCATTCTAGAAAAATATCATTTTGATCATTTTCCTAGTTCAACTTGGTGAGAACAAATAAAGTTAAAAATATTATTTACTATAAATTATGTGGGCCCTTATTAGTAACATGTTATGTATTAGTAATCATAGTAGAATAACTTGGATTTACTTATTTTCAAGAAATAAATCTAAAGATTTGAAACTCTTAAGAAGCTTTAGAGTATGATAAAAAGTAAATCTCAACTCCAATTGACACTCTTTGAATAGACAATGGTGGGGTTTGTACATTTTTTGGGGGATTATCTCAACCAAAATGAGACTAAACACAATCTCACTAGAAGAGAAAATGGTGTAGTTGAAAAAATGAATATAGACAATCATGAGTACGATTGGGGAAATGTTATATTTCAAAATAATAAAGATGTTTTTGAGGTAGAAGAAAAAAAAAATTCCTTTTCACTAGTGCTAGTGTGAATGCTAGAACTATTATGTGTGTTAGAATGAGTGTTAGTGTTAGAATTAGTGCTAGTGTTAGAATTAGAATTCTAGAATTAGTGTTAGTGTTATATGATTAATAAAGTTAACTTAAGGTTATAATTAATATTTCTAGAATTAGTGTTAGTGTTAGAACAAGAATTAGTATTAGTGTTAGAAATAGTTGTAACCATAACTATAATAATTTTTAATATGAATATTCAAATTAATTTTATATGAAGCATTTAAACATGAAAATAATATGTACATTTCATTTACAATAAAATGATACAAATTATGTGTAGATATTAAAACCATCAAATAAGTAATAATTTTTTTTAACTACAATGATATTGGATTGAAAACTCCACCACGAATATTGGTCACAAATTATTTATTATATTTAGAAATAGGAAGGAAAATTAACAAAATGTATTTGTTAAGCTCTACACTTTTTTCTTTATTTTTCTATAGTATGTTTTTTTTTACTTTTTTTATATTCTTAATATGATGAAATTTATTAATTTTTGATATAAAATATTCTAAATGGGTTGTTTTATATATTATTAATTTTAAAAAATTGATAGTCATTGAAGAAAACATGTTACATCCATTATCTTCTAAAATTTTGATTTTTCATCTTTTCACTTGGAAAGTTTGTTGAAAATTCTTGAAGACTGAGAGGGAGGTGAATCAGTCTACTAAAAAACATAACCTCTTTCGGAACTTGAACTTTTCAACACTTAACTAAATCAAAACCCTTAAATAGATAAGTAGCAGACACTTGGATATAGCAGTATAAGGCTTCAATAACTTCAGAAATCAAAGATATAGAAATTCTAATTCTAATCAGATCAACAACAATGATAGAAGAGACAAGAAAAAAAATCCACAAGATGACACCAAATTTTCTTGGAAAACATAATGAGGGAAAAACTATGGTGAGAGTTAATTCATAATATAAAGGCTCACTGCCAAAAAGGACTTGCCATTCAAAATGTTCTTGTATTTATATCCACCACAAGACCTTAAAAAATTAATTAGGTGTACTAGGAAAGAATACAAACAATGAATTTTCCAAGTTGGCCACAACAACATACTGCAGTCTTATCCTAAGCGTAGAGAGGACAAAAAAAAATCTTATTAAATCTTCCAATGTGATCCAAAGCAATTCGCACACTAGCGCATAAGACCCTCAATCAGCCCAAAAATATACTTCTAACTAAATTTTATCAAGGCAATTCTAACCAAGATAGGTCAACACCCAAATCTATCATAACACATCTTCAAATGCTAATGCGAACATCCAAGCACATGACACAAGAAAAGGAACAAGCCATATCGGTCAGATATCCAAGAATAACCTAGAAAGCCAACTCAAGACACAATGCAACACCAAAGAGGCCAATCAACAATGTGTGTATCACATGGGGATGTTCCATGAACATACAACACTTTTAGAAACTTCTTCATACTTTCAAACCATTAACAACCACCACAAACCAAACAAGAATACAATACTTCATCCTAGAAATGTAAAATTATCAATCATGAGATATAACATTAAAAAATAAACTTTCAAAGCACTTCAAAAAATGAAATTGGAACTGAGATACTGCACAAACTGTTGGTTTCAACCTCCTCCTAGGAGCACAACTTACAAATAAATCTTCACAGACGAGAGAAGCACTATGCTATTTCACCAGAGATGAAAATATATTCAGATGAGATGTCAAATACATAATGTATAGGTTTTTTAAAGCCATGAAAAATGTGATGGGTGAACAACCACCCAATATGGGAAAAAAACCACCAAAGGGATTAATCCTAAGTGAAAACTTAATACTACACTAACACCCCCCCTTAAGTGAAAACTTAGGGAGATTATTATACAAAATTAAAATGTAAAAGTGGGTCCCAGCTACAAGTATATGTCAAGCACCCATGCACAAATACTATACAATGCAATCTCTCACAACCGGAGAAAAGGAGGAGAAACCTATGGGAGAAAAATCATCTCCAAAAGAGAGAAAAAAAAGCTAAAAAAGAGAAAGCTAGAAAAGTGAAAGGAGGAGGACTTCACAAGACCCCCCAAGAACAACTCTTGTCACTAATCACAAAAAAATAAAAAAGGAGAGAGACCATGTGGCCTCCCCATAGAAAATGTTGAAAATCCACCCACGATGAAGAAACTCCTATGTTAATCCTGGAATTTTGAAGAATATCCCATGTCTACAAAAAACATGCCTCCCTTTAGGAAGAAACAACCACTAATACAAGATAAACTCCAACTCTGAAACAAGAGAAGGGAGAGGAAGAATCAACATGAAGAATGCCTCTGAAAACTATCATGGTGCCTCCCCGTAACCAAATGTCACATCATGATCAGGTGCAACCTCAACTGAAGAAGGTGGATCAACAAGGCCATGTGGAAACTCTGAAGCAAATATATCCAAAGACACAGATGGTGTGACAGTAGTGAAAATATTGTCATCAAAAAGAAGGGATATACCCTCAAATACATCATCCAAATAAAAAATGTGAGATTCACAAAACAACTTTGCAAGACCTATCAAGTGACTATCTCACAAAGAATGATCTAAAGTATCAAAAACATCCTGACGTGCTAAAGAACCAGCCTCTAAAGTAATAGGAGATGAATCAACATAGGTCTGAAGAACTCCAAAGTTAAAATGGCCAATCTCTCCCAAGGAATTGCTATCAACACTATCAAGAGGGGTGCGAGGATCATAATCATCATCATCAACAAAATAATAAAATGCATAGAGACGAGACTCATGGTCAGCTTCACCAACAACAATGACTTTGCTAGTATCAGCCTCTCTAATGAAAAGAAAATTTGTAGTGAAATCTACGGTCTTAGGTACCTCACCGTGAGTAATCCAATAGATGGAAAGTAGATTTGTGTACAAATTAGGAATACACAATACATCTCTAAAACAACCATCACCAATCTTAACATTCCCTATCCCTGTAGTAGCTAAAAGCTTATTATCTCCCAAAAAAATCTTAGAAGTATCAGTAGGATGAAGACTCAAAAAAGGATAAGGAGTAAAACCCATGTGACGAGATGCTCTTGAATCCAAAAACTATCTATCACGACTAGAATGAACTGCAAAAGTTACCAATGCATGTCCTTTACCCATGTAGAGTTTATCTTCTTTACCACTTGCAAATCCTACATTCCTTGACTGCCTAGGTTTGGATGATGATGCAAATGGAGATGGAGATGGATAGATTGTAGAAGGAGTCTAGATGAGGGAAGTGGAATAATGTTCTTTTGAAGAAGATATGAAAGCTCATCAATCTTCTTCGTATAACAGTGGTGTCCATCATGAAATTTCTTCTTGCAATACACACAATTGAACTTCTCCTTCTTAGGCTTAGATCCTCTTTTGAAGAGGTGGGGGACTCATTAGACTATGTCTTAGCCATAGGTTTCTTCTTCCTTTTGCTCTAAGATGCTTGTGCAACTAATGCATGATTCATAGAGACCCCCTCTAACTGGGAAAGTTTGGCTTGCTCCCTCATCAAATAGTCACAGAATGTCTCAAAAGAAGGCATTTGGAATGAACTGCCCAAAGCATCCATGGTGGAGTAGAAGGTAGAAGAAAAAACTGCAAATGGACTCCTTATCAGTTTTACCCTTCCCACATCCCACAAATTGTGACCTCACAGATTTGAACATGACTAGGGAATCATCAATGGAAGGAAATGCATCAGGGGAAAGAGAAGTTAATTCTACCTCTAGTTGCAAGGCACAGAACTCAATGACTTGACCGAATACGTTTTATAACTCATCCCATACCTCCTTGGGTGTATTACACTCTTCAATATGGAAAATAAGATTATCAGAAACATGCAAGGATATTAGACCCATAGCTTCATCACACTTGTTTTTGTGGGAAAATGCTTCATTCTCCCTGGTAAAAGTGTGTTGGTTATCACTCAGTGTGGACCATAGATCCTTAGATTGGAGCAACGTACGCATTTTAATCTTCCAAGTATGGTAGTTGTGGGGGGTTAAAAGTTCAACTAAATCAGGAGTAGCCATGACAACAATTTTCACCAAAAGAAAAATTACACCAAACTGAAACCTCCAAAAAAATTCAACCAATGCAGCCTCTCGAGATTTATTTTTTCAACATCCAACAAATATCACTCAAGAATTAAAAGAACTAAATCTTAAAAAAATCAGAAAAAGAATTATACACCTTACTATGTGTTTGTAGAAAATTATAGCACCAAATCAACTCACCACCATGCGGAACACACCACCTAAGCCTTAGCTCATGCAACAATGAGAGCATTGCACAATAAAAGGGTTGTTTATGACCAATATCTCACCATTGTGTGATAATTGTTCACATTTGAAACAACTTCAAGAAATCTTGGGCCCACTTCCTCTTTGGTTGCATAGCATGAAACCCTAAATATTTTATTGTAAAATTTATAAAGTATAAAGTTTGATTAAAAAATATAGTGTAGCTTGCCAAAAAACAATCACATGGCCTCTTTAACAAAAGAGATGCATCTCTGTTTTGAATTTGTGCCTCCAATCTCCTCTGTAGGCTTGGGCCTCTCCAAACTCAAATTTATGGCCACTGAAGTTTGAACAGAACCTCCAATAATATGCAGGTTTCAAATGCTTCGCCCTCCATTGAGAAGAAGTGTTGTGCTGCTTCCCATATTCGTGCCTCTCTAGTTGCTTGAATCGCCCTTTCAACAATGATTTTGGGCTTCAAATGTCACCTCAAAATCACGCCCAAATAGTCTATTCACTGAAATAAACGCGGCCTCCAATTTTGCAAATCGAGCCTCAGAATCACCCCAAGTTGCAATAGAAATTTGGCCTCTTCCAAATTATGCCTCCTCAAATATATGAATCACACTTGCACATAAGATCAACATGGCCTCTCAAGCAGATTCAATAGGAAAAAATGCAATTGATAAAGATGAACATTCTTCTAAATTTATTTGCATGAATAATGATCTCAAAACAACTTGAATGAAAACTCTCAATGGCAGAAGAAGGCATAGGTTGAAGGATTTGATACCGTGTTGGTGTCAACCACCTCCCAAGAGCACAACCTACAAATAAATCTTCACAAATGAGAGAAGAACTACGCTATTTAACCAGAGATGAAAATATATTCATATGATATGTAGAATACATAATGTATAGGGCTTTTAAAGTCATGAAAAATGTGACGGGTGAACAACTACCCAATATGGGAAAAAACCACCAAAGTGATTAACCATCAGTGAAAACTTAATACTACACTAACAGGATTGAATGAGGATTAGGGATTGGATCAAAAGTTGTAGTCATGTGACAAATATCACATATGGGATAAGGGATAGGTTTAGGAATGGACAAAATCCTTATGTGAATGGTTGAGATTTGGAGATGTAGTATAAAATGAATGGATGAGATGAAAAGTTAGTTTTAATTTTGGAAAGTGTCTAGATTCAATGAATTAGACAAGGTCTTAGACATGTGAGAGGGAAAATTGTCACATGATGTAAAGTTTAGATTGTGATCTATTTGAAGGAATATAATGGCTAAGATTAAATGGACAAGGATTGAGGGATAAAGTGGAATTAAATAATGGATAAAAAGGTGGTAGAGATTAATTAGCCTAAATTAATTAAATATTTGAGAAAAGAATTTGGAAATCTAATAATCATGTTTATAAGAACCAATGACATCTAAGTTGGAACACCATGCACTTTGGGTTCATTTTATCAAGGAAATATATATTATAATGTTGTAAAAAACATTAATCTCTTTGGACCATCCAAATTAACAATTCCAACTATATTCGTTTTGTTTTGGATCCTAGCTCAAAATCAGGTCCTAATTTTAGATAATCTCATAAAAAGGGGATTTTATTTTCCCAATATATGTTCCCTCTAAGAAAATGGTGTAGAGAGTGTGATTCACTTGTTGATTGATTAATTTTTAGAATTGTTTGGGAAATTTTATTTTCTCTATGAAATGTTAGTTGGGTCTTTCCTAATTCTATTGAAGGGATGTTGGATCAATGGGTTTCTCCATATTCAAATCCTTCCTTGAGGTTTCTTTTGTTCCTAATGATATTTCATATCACCTAGGGGTCATGGAAGGAGAGAAAAAATTGTATATTCAAAGATTAAAAAAGAGGTAATTTTGATAGGGTGACTAGAAGAATCTCCATGGCTACGAAGGAAAACTTCATGGATGTGATTTCTAAGAAAATATCTAATGAGTCCAAAATTGGGGTCTCTCCTTTGGATCTTAAAATTAAAAAGGATTGGAAATTACACTTTTATATATTAATCTTCTTCAAGAACATGAAAAATCAAGAGAAGAGGTGGTTTGGAACCCACCTCCTTTGGGGTGGATAAATACTAGCTTTGATGGGGCTTCCAAGGGTATACCAGGAGCTATCGGAGGTGGTGGTGGGTCCTTGAGAGATTATAAGGGTAAGATTATTCCTTTTTCTCTTCCTCTTAAAATGCAATCTAATAATTATGTTGAGGTGGCTACAAATTTTAATGATATTAAATCAAGACATTTTAAATGGCTTAAGAAAACTATTATGGAAGGAGAATTCTTAAATATTATTCAATGCCTAAAAGGTAATAAAATTTCAAGTTGGATTATTGATACCTTTGTAAAATACTCCCTTAAATTTGTTGAATCCTTTAAGGAAGTTAACTTTATACATGTCTTTAATTAGTGCAGTAAAGTGGCAAACTCTTTTGCTAACTTGAGAGTTAATTATGAGAACATCAAGATATAGGAGGACTTTATTTTCATCCCCATACAAGTTAAATTCATTATGAGTAATGATTACTCTCCAAGTGGTGGCTCACGCTTGAGGTGTAATTATGAATAATGGAGTGAAACTCATACTAGTATATTATGATGTTTCTAGAAACTTTCATGTCATTACTCAATGTTTACCATCTATTCCTAGCCAAAATAACAAACTTGGGATTTTGTGGGGGCCCTATGAATAGGGGTAAGGGTAATTTTGAGAATATGGGTGATTATTGAAATAGGATGGAGTCCTCAAACTATGAGGTAATCTATATGAAGGTGGTTTAACCTCGTATCTCAAAATATTTAATGGTCATGATCCTACAATAATAAAGGTTTTAGCCCAAGGATGGAAAATACGAAATTGTTTATTTTTGAGTGGGAATGTATGTTAAATGAGGACCTTATTGCCCAGATTATTGGTCTTTTTATAGAATGTAGAATAGTTTTTAAGGATTGGAAGGATGGTGACAAATCTCTCCAAGTCTTCTTCAAAGGAAATGCTCGAGGAATAGGTTGTTCAAGCTACATTTGAGATATGAGTGTACTTCCCTAAAATCATTATGGATTATTATGGAAGGTATTTTTCATGGGGTATGTTTCTCTAGAAGGAGGTTTAAATCCATATATAGGTCATTTTATTTTACTCAATCACTTTATTCACAAGATGCATGCCTCATTTCTATTTTTTCTCTTTTGCCTCCATAAAACACTCAATAATTGAGAGTAGAAATACACTTAATATGTTGCCTCTTCATAATGGCCTCATGTTCTTGATTGTTAATTATATGAAAGCTCGTACTCCCAATAGAGATACCATTGGTGATCAAATCTAAGTCTAAGAAGAAAACCCAACCCTAGGGATGTGAACTATACTGATAGTTCATCCTCTAAATATTTGGAGAAAGATACTCAAGGAGGTTGGGAATGTGGTGAGGATTTTAGGTATTTAGTTTGAGAATTTTTGGTTCCTTCATCTAATTTAAAGTATAATGAATTTGATGAGGAAATTACTCCTACCAAGAAGAAGAGGAAACTTAAGGTTGATACCCCTAGACCACAATTAGCCAAAAGGGGAAACAGGAAGAGAAAAATTATTGGGTTAGAGGGTTCAAAGACTAGTAATGAGAAGGAAAGTGGTGAGGGTACGGTAAAGGGTGGTGAAGAAGAAAAATACTATATTTGAGAGATAGTAAAAAGGGGAAGTCCATTTTGGTGGAGTTAGAGGTTGGCATCCCATTCCTTGCAATTTCATATCCTACCCCTGATATTATCAAGGATTTCCTTGAGCTTGTTTCAAAGTATTCTCATCATGAGGAACTATTGAATGTCTTGGGAATGGTGAAGGAGGCAATTTCTTCCTAATATCTTATGACTAATTTTTTTTAGGTGGGGATAAGTTATCTTAACATAATATTGAATAATTTTCATAAGAGATTTGGAGGTCAAAACAAATTCTTTAGGGAATAAGATGTCAGTATTCTACAAGGGTGTGAAGCAATCCAAAAACTTGAAATAATTGAGAGGGATTTGTGGGCAGGTGCATGGAAATGGGTAGCAATTTCGTGGACACCCCCTAAAAAAATATTTGAAAAACCATAACCTGAGCGCGTTATAACACGCTCGCGTTATAGCTCGTTATGTTGAGCCTAAGGCTTGAAAACTACAAATCAATAACGCGAGTGCATTATAATGCACTCGCGTTATTGATTGTTAAAAGCAAAAAAAAAATGCAAATCTCTCATTACGATTTCGACTGGTTTTTTTTTGCAGCCGCGGCCAAAACCACCACAATTTCATCCACGCGTTCTAGGAGGAGAATTTCAAAAAACTTCTTCACCAACAATCCCTATTTCTTCACAACAATGGTGCCATGACGATGAAGAGCTGTGAGAGGTAAGGATTCTATAGTTTTTGTTTTGATTTAGTTAGCTTTAGGTTGAATTTGTTAGTTTTAGGTTGAATTTGATATCTATTTGTTTGAATTTTTAGGAGATGCAAATCAACCTGAAAACCCTCAAAATCCTCAACAGGAAGACCAACCAAATCCTCAAGATCAAAATCAACCACAACATCAACCTCCTCCACCAATGACTCAACCCCCTCCTGGCACTCAACAAAATTTAATGAGTGAAATTAAGAACAACAAAAAGAGAATTGAGGATTTGATCAGTAGGTTGAGTGATCCAAATGGTTCAACCGCAGAAAGAATGACCCTAGAAAATTCATTAAAAGATATGTTAAAAAATGTAGATTCAATTAGCAAACAAATAACTAGATGGCAAGATAGGAAGCAGGTGACTATGGATTATTATGCAAATAGACTATCATACAAGGATGTGAAGGATTTAAAAACTACAAAAAGTGATTTGTGCTCATTATTCACCGACCTACACACAAATCAAAATCTTACCCTCAATGCGAAGAGGTTTCCTATCCATTGGTGCCACCACCAATAGATTAGGGACCAGTTTTATGATAGGTGGTACATGGTCTTCAATTACCCACCGTGCAACAATTGCGAGGTCGCGCAATATTTCCTTAGGAAACTATATAGTGAGTTCATATTGAATAAAATCCCAAATTATTTTGATATGAGGGATTTCAAGGGGAGAGGTGGGGGGTCAGCTCAAGATAGACCTGGTGCATAGTCGGATCCTACGCGGCAAGGTAGACGAGCTCTTGCTAGGCCACCTCATGAGCACGTTGTTATGCCTTACGTCGCGAAGGAAAGTGCTGACGTATTACAGTGATTTTTTAAGTGGCTAATATTCGCCAATTGGCTAATAGTTAAAATTTGGGAATCCAAAATTGGCTAATAGTTTGAGCTACAATGTGACTTGAATCGCCACATTTTTACAAAATTTTATTATAGTCTTATTTAAATCGCTAAGTAATTTATTTTATTAAAAAAATTCACTCAAAAATTCGCCACAATATTCGATACATGATTAGATCAAATTCGCCTTAATTTTATAAATTATTGGAGAAATCTATATTAATTCGCCAATAGTATATCATAACTATTAGTTGCTTTAGGACCATATTTCTAATCTTTAGTTTCCACCATTGATTTAAATTTAATCTAATGACCCTTTTTGTATTCCACGAGGTAAAATTTACACATGATATGTAATGCTCATGGGGCCCACAATTTTGGGTATCATGAGCATTATAGATTGTAGGTAAATTTCACCTTATAGTGTACAACAAGGGTTGTTAGACCAATGATCTAAAAGCAGTTTTGAGCCCCCATGAGAATTATAGATCATGGTTGGATTTTACCTTGTAGAATATAATGAGGGCCATTATATTATATTATAAAATAATGGTAGAAAGTAAATATTATAGTCTACCCCTTCAACTCATTGATAATTTCCACCCTCGGGCCCCTACTTTTCCATGAGAATTATTTTTAGATTGGATAAATTCGCCATCATAATTAATGCATTTTCCTATTATTTTTCAAGATTCGCCAAAATTTTCCACAAAATTTTAGTAATGTAAAAAAATCACCAATAAAACTAATATTCTCTTCAAAAAAAAATGAAAGTTTCGCCAATAGAAATTAATTTTTTTTCCTCAAAAATGAAAGATTCGCCAGGATTTTATATCTTTTTTTGAGGGGGGTTTCTTAAAGTTATCACTGATGTAGAGACATTGCAGGAAATCAGCACTTTGACCCAGAGTGTCATCCATCATACTAGCCCTATTCTACAACGCCATCCAGCAGAGTCTTCGAGTGGTGGCCTTTGAACACATGTGTGTCAATCTTGTGGGGCTACTTGTTCATATGACCCCACCAACACTCAGGAGACTGGTACGCAGGATCCGTCTGTAACTATGGAGATGGAGAGGGCAGCTGACATTTTGCATGAGGCATATGGCATTGATAGTCAGGTAAAAGTTAGTGCATGTGTTCATTGAATTTAATTTATTAAATTTTGATTTTGAAATGCAAGATTAACTAAAAATGTTTTATGATTTTAATAAAATTGTAGGGTCACAGTGTTGAGACTGGATACACCGGCCCCCCACCAACCTATTTCTATAGTACACCTATCGCTAGGGTATGTAACTAGTAAACAATTATAAATTTATTGCATGTTAATAGCTTTGTTTTACGAATGGTAATTTAATATGCGATTTTGGATGTTGAACAGACTAATATTGGAGGTTTTGATGGAACACTTCCCAGTGGCGGTGGATTTACTCAAACCTTCACGCAGGTAATAGAATAAAGAGCTTAACTAATGAATCAAGTACTTAATAGATTTGTGTAGTTTATATGCACATCATTGATTACATTGAATATTTTGTTGTTTTATTTTCAATTGTTGCAAGACAATACACCTTTGAATGTGATGAGGGCAATGGATATTGGTGTGACATCTGCTATACAATCCTCGATGGCTCTAATAGAAGAGGTATGAGGAAAATTAGTAAATTTACATTTACATTTGTTGTTATAGATGTTAGTTAGAGAAAAATTAAACCATTATTGATTCACCTAGTTTAATTTCTATTTGTATGGTTTATACAGGGCTTGATCATGCCTGAGCATGGGCATGAGAATATTTCCCTCATGGAGAGATATCGTGAGATGGCTATAAGTGATTATTTTGTCAAATATATCATTTTTTATAATGTAATTTCTATATATTCATGTCTTTACTTCTTATTGTAACAGTTAAAACTTCACCATGAACTAAACACTAGGAGGATTAGCAAGACCACTCCACAAGTGCAACAAAAATGAGTGATAGACCTATCGCCATCTGAGTGAAAAGGAAAGGGAAAGATTTTATTTCCAAGGCATGGAGAGCAATGACTTTTGATTCCAGAGTCCTTTGTTGTATGCCTACATGGCAATTTTGTACATATTTTTTATTGGACATATTTGACATTGTATGCCTATATGGCATTCTTGTAAACCTATATGGCTATTTTGTACATATATTTCATACTTATATCAACATATATTGATGTATGCCTACATGGCTATTTGGTTAATACAAATATCTTTTATCAATGCCTATCCATATTTGTATTCTAAATTGATGGTTCAATAGTTATGAGTTATGTGTATTCAAGGTAATTTCTATGTTAATACAAATGTCTTTTATCAATGCTTATACTTATGTGATTGATGTATGTTTGTGTATGGGATCATAATAATTTGTATTTGATGATGCTATTGTGTCTTTAAGGTTTATTTATTAAAGGGTGCATGAAACAAGTTTTAAATCCTTAAAAATCTTTGAATTTCTTAGGTTTTTCTTTTTGTCGAGTCTGGGCTCCGAGCCCAAGTCCAAGTCAAAAATTGGCTTGTCAAGTCTGAGGCGAGTCCAAGTCTTGTAACACTAGTGTGAACACATCGAGGAATAATGTATATGCCAATGAAGAGAGAACCCATCCTTGTTTCCAAACAAACCATGGTATAGATATGGGTGGTCGAGATAAAACATCACTCTCCTGGATAGTTTGAACCATAATCTTTCATGGCTGCAAACACACCTTCATTATGTGTGTTCTTGATCCTACTGAAGAAATGGTGGAACATGTTGTAGATCAAATATTGCAACCCTAAGTCCACAAGAAGGTTACTTGTCCCGATTTCTGCAAATGTCTTTAAGATGTTCATCCTTCTCGAGTAATGCCAACCACTATCATCGGTTGCCATGCTTCTAATGGAAAGTCAATTTTTTGCAATAACCAAAGGCTAGCAGGTTCATTTGCTCTAATACCACTATAATGACTCGAGCTCTGGATCAATAGATTTTTGATTTATTTCTTATTGGATTGACAAAGATTTTCATCCAATATTATTAAGATAGATAACAGAGTCCCCAAATTATAAATGAAATAAATTCTGAATATGAAATCTAATTCAAATATTAATTTGATAATGGAAATTTGATAAATAAATATAATAGTTGTTTCTAATTAATCAATTAAAATCATGTGCTAGCTTTGAATATAAATCTTCCTATCATTGATATATAGGCCTTGAGAATTGGGATGCCTTTCCTGATCGATACTTTGTACTCATGCATCTAACTTTGAGTCCTTTCCGGATTCTATGGTTGAAACATATACTCCCATATTATAAAAATTTTCTCATATAGACCAATCCCACACTAGGTAATTCAATAATAAAAATAAGTCCGCAAATTGATTACCCTAATCTTCCCTTCTTATTCTCTTTTATATTTGAAAACTACACAATTGAATCCTGATAGCAATATCACAATTTGACACATTATAGAAAATACCTCCTACTTATCAATTGATGAGCTAAAGGGGCTCTATAGTGAATGTTTCATAAGGCACAACACTTGCTGAAGGTTTTTCAAATGGGGTTGCAAGCTAAGTGGGTTTAACGTTGGGGAAAAACCTTCATGGTTAAGCGCTTGAGCTGGAGTAGTACTGGGATGGGTGACCTCCTGGGAAGGCCTAGTGCCTCACCTCTGTGAGCATCACCTACATGCAATGAGTGCTAAGTGGGCCATTCATTATCATGAGAGATGGGTTCTTGTGAACTCAGCCCTCTTTCAATCCATGTCAGCCTTGGGACCGTAGAGGAAGTTGGAGGTCATACCAAGTACAGGATCAACAAGTTTGTATAAAAAATCTAAAAAACAGAGAATAGTGTGAACAATTCTTATCTTAACTTCTCCAAAAGTTCATCAACAACCTCCATTCAAGTCTCTCAAGGCTTTACATAGTGTTTTATACCCTTTTCTAACTGATCCATGCCCTCAACTAACTAAAAACCAACTTTCAAAACAAGTAACCATTGCATTTCAAATTTGTTGCTTTAAGCAACTTACAAATTTGCAACTTTAGACTCCTCCAACCTAAGGGATCGATCCAATGGAACATAGCTCGGAGCGATTCCACCTGTTTCAGTGTGAAAGAGGACTGTGCCTAGCGTAAACATACCTATTTGGATGTGTTGGAACAGTTTTCCTAGTCACACAAGTTGCAAAACGAAAGTTGCACCACTTTACAACTTTGCACTGTTTGCATTTGATGTTTTTTCCATCAAGTGAAAATCCGCCACCACAAGAAAACCATTCCAAGATAGCCAAAACCGAGAGAGGTTTTTGTAGAGGGGCTCAAAACAATCTTATAGGATTAGACAAGAAGTTTCTAAGCATCACGATATCCAATTAATAGCATGTTGAAGTTTGCAGGCAGTTTGCACTTTGGACCCTTAAGGGATCGATCTAGTGGAATGTAGCTCGGAGCAATTCCACGTGTTTCGATGTTAAAAAAGACCATGCCTAGCACAAAAATACCTATTTAGATGCATTGGAACAGTTAGTTTGGTCATACGAGTTGCAGAGCGAAATTTGCACCACTTTGCAACTTTGCACAGCTTGAATTTGACACTTTTTCCATCAAGTGAAAATCCGCCGCCACGAGAAAACCGCTCCAAGATAGCCAAAACTGAGAGAAATTTTTCTAGAGGGGCCCAACACCTTCCTATAGGATTAGACGATAAGTTTCTAAGTGTAACGGTATCTAATTAATAGTATGTTGAAGTTTGCAGCCATTTTGCACTTTGGACCCTTCAGGGATCGATCTAGTGGAACATAGCTTAGAGCGATTCCACGTGTTTCGGTGCAAAAGAGGACCTTAACTAGTGTAAAGATACCTATTCGGATGTGTTGGAACCATCCATTTGGTCACACAAGTTGCAGAATGAAATTTGCACCACTTTGCAACTTTGCATTGCTTGCACTTGATGCTTTTTCCATCAAGTGAAAATCCGCCACCACGGGAAAATCACTCTGAGATAGCCAAAACCGAGAGAGGTTTTTGTAGAGGGGATCAGCGCAATCATGTAGGATCAGATGAGAATTTTCTAAGCATCACATTATCCAAGTAATAGCATGCTAAAGTTTGCAGCCATTTTGCACTTTGGACCCTTAAGGGATCAATCCGGTGGAACGTAGCTTGGAGTGATTCCACGTGTTTCAGTGCAAAACAAGACCATTCCTAGCATAAAAATACCTATTCGGATACGTTGGAATAGTTAGTTTGGTCATATGAGTTGCAGAGCGAAAGTTGCACCACTTTGCAACTTTGCACAGCTTGAATTTGACACTTTTTCCATCAAGTGAAAATCCGCCGCCACGAGAAAACCACTCCTAGATAGCCAAAACTGAGAGAGGTTTTTCAAGAGGGGACCAACACCTTCTTGTAGGATCAAATGAGAATTTTCTAAGTGTAACGATATCCAAGTAATATCATGCTAAAGTTTGCAGCCATTTTGCACTTTGGACCCTTTCAGGGATCGATCCGGTGGAACATAGCTCAGAGCGATTCCACGTGTTTCAGTGCAAAAGAGGACCATTCCTAGCGTAAAAATACCTATTTGGATGTTTTGGAACAGTCCGCTTGGTCACACAAGTTGCAAAAAGAAAGTTGCACAACTTTGCAACTTTGTACTGCTTGCATTTGATGCTTTTTCTATCAAGTGAAAATCCGCCACCACGGGAAAACCACTCTGAGACAGCCAAAACTGAGAGAGGTTTTTGTAGAGGGGATCAACATAATCCTATAGGATCAGACTAGAAGTTTCTAAGCATCATGGTATCTGAGTAATAGCATGATGAAGTTTGCAGCCATTTTGCACTTTGGACCCTTAAGGGATCGATCCGGTGGAACATAGCTCAGAGCGATTCCACGTGTTTTGGTGCAAAAGAGGACCATTCCTAGCGTAAAAATACCTATTCAGATGTGTTGGAGTAGTTAGTTTGGTCACATGAGTTGCAGAGTGAAAGTTGCACCCCTTTGCAACTTTGCACAGCTTGAATTTGACACTTTTTCTATCAAGTGAAAATACGCTGCCACGAGAAAACCACTCTGAGATCGTATAGGATCAGACAAGAAGTTTCTAAGTGTCATGGTAACCAAGTAATAGCATGCTAAAGTTTGCAGCTATTTTGCACTTTGGACCCTTAAGGGATCGATCCGATGGAACATAGCTCAGAGCGATTCTACGTGTTTCGGTGCGAAAGAGGACCATGCCTAGCATAAACATACCTATTCGGACGTGTTGGAACAATCTGCTTGGTCACACGAGTTGCAGAAAAAAAGTTACAAATTGTTTACATGACCTTTATATGACCTTTTTCACATTGTTTACATTTCAAAATTCAAAGTTTGCAAATTTTCCTCTTCAAGGCATTTATAGAACAAGGTGCTACTACACCAAACATGAAATCAAACCTTACAATATTTGAGTATATCTCATTATATAATTAAATCTTATTACAATGCCTCGGGCACTTCGTTCTCACAGATCTTTTACAATGCCACTCATACATTCGAGATTCTCTTTAAATGTCTACATCATAGGTGCTCATTATGAGGTTAAATTCAAATGAGTAAGTTGAGATTCCCTCGCTAAGCTTCACACGCTCTTTTATAATGGCTTGAAATCAAAATTGAGATTTGTCAAGATTATCAAAATAAGGATGTTGCATTGCTTTTTTGGCTGAGATTCTCTTTGATGGCTCTTAAATCAACATTTTCTGCAATGAAAGATCAATCAATTTTTAGTAGTTTACTTACAAATACGCAAAGTAAAAGAGAAAAAGAAAGAGCATCCAAAATGGAAATGAAATAAAAATAGATGGAAGGCACTTATAGATGTTGCATGTAGGCATTAAAATAAGGATGTTGCATTGCTTTTCTGGTTGACATTCTCTTGGATGGCTCATATATCTGCATTTTTTGCAAGGGGACACCAATCACTGTAAAAGAAGATGATAGCATTGGCATCAAACAAATTAATGTGCATACAAGTATAAATTAATAAGAACCAATGTGCATATACTTACAAATTAATCCAACGAACCATCCGGGTCTGCTCTACTCTTTATTGTGTCAAGTATTGCCTCATGGTCAGACTCACGGACCTTCCATAACGTCTTGTTCAAAGGTCTACCCCCATATTTGGTCAAATGAACATTGGATGCCACGACAAGGTTTGAGTAATGAAGAATCTTACGATGCATGTCAAAGTCCTAAAATAGCCAATGTTTAACACTTGAATGTGGGTATGTTATAAGCCATGTTTCAGTAACCACAACTGAGCCTGTAGGGTATTTGATGTTTTCTCCATCTATAACTGGGGCCTCCAAAAAAAATTTGGTCTCAACACAATGACACAAGTAATAGTATGTTCCCTCTTCATTTTCTGCATCTACAATAACTGCATAAACATGCCCTGCATTGATATGTGCAAAAAATCTCTTGAAATTTGTCAACTTTATGAATATAGTACAAAGTAAGATAACGATATGGAATTTCAACAACTAAGAAAGTAGATATATCACCTGGTTGAACTAGATCTGATACGTGGTCAAAGTCGACCAATGATTCCATCTGTGTCAGTTCCAATGTCATCGGAGGGTGATACATGTGAAGTGGGCTAAGATAACTTGTGAACCATTTGTCAACCCACTCCCCTAACTCACAATCATTCCAAACTTGCATTGTACATGAAGAACAAAAGCATGAAATCTTTTGTGTATCAATACTCCATGAACCTGCATTTGAGCTAAGGAAAGAGTGTACCTCACTCGATCCTGTTAGTGTACAATAGTCTTCATATGGTGCAATGTTAGTATCATCCATCAACCAAAAAAATCTATGAACTGAAGACGTACCTTCATTACCTAGACCCATTAAAAGCATTACACCACCCGACGATTGATTTTGCATCTGTCAACTTTACACTATCTTTATACTTTAACTCTTCTTGTGCTAATGCTCTTTTCACGCATGCTCCTGCACCATCATGCTCCCCCTTTCCATGTCCGGCCTCACAAAATTTCCACATATGTTGAACACCTGTAATGACATGCATCCTGCACAACCAGTAGAACATGCACAAGTTCTTGAACTGTGTTGCATAGTTATCAGACCATATTATATGTTGATCACATTATATGCCCCTCTGAGCCAAACCACTATAGAACATCTAGAAGCAACCTTGCACGAACTCTGGAGAATGTGTGCGATCATCACTAATGTAAAAGTGGTACTCCCTCAATACCTTCCTTTGCTCATTTGTACTATCAGATGCATGAATGAATGCTATGTGCACAAATATCGAAACTTGTGTGGATTTGTAATACTATGACTGCATCTCATGTTGTGGCTATAGAGTGTAGTTCTCTACAAATTCAACCACGGATACTATGCTTCCAACTGGAAAGGTGTCCTTGCATAGCTTGAACTGTGTGTCCAACCATCGGGCTCTATGGGTATGCATTGCATACTCAAACAGTATACTATCATGAAATGTGGTCATAAATTGGTACATTGGAATCTTCTCAATAACCAAATCATAACTTTTTGCTTGAGACCCATCTTTTGTAGCATATGCCACTGTTTTATACTTCCCGAACTCTACTAGTTTTTGTCCCACCTCATTTGTGCTTTCCATATGTTGACATACTGGCATACACTGGAAGCCACCACAATGCTCGCATGAACCATCCAAGCATATTGTCCTATAGAATATTTGGCCATTCTCTATTTCACATAAAAAAAATTATAAGAACTCTCTTGAAGATTTTGGTGGGGCTTCTATGCCACAATCCTACAAAACATCGTTAGTATGCAAATCTACACATATAGAATGATAAACATCATAATGGTTAGAAAATTCAATATGTAGTCTACAACAACAAGTAGTGTTTGTGTGATTTATCTTGACATAAAAAGGTTTAAGCAGTTCAAAAACTCTTTGAGAAATACTAATTTGAGGATAATCATTTTCAAATTTCCGAAAAAATTGGGTTTGATTCATATCCAAAAAGTGTTTTGGATGTGGCTTACGATTTTGACTACCGATTCTCCTTCTTACCACATCCCTTTGATTCAAAGATGGACTTGTGTTATTCTTCCAATAATCTTCAATTAGTGTTCTCAAGCCTTCAACAACTTCTTTATCTTTTCGTGACAGTCTCCCCAAGAATTCCCATAATTCATTTGTATCATTTCCCTCAATTCTTTGCCGCCTTTGAATGGCTTTTGATAAAAAAATTCTACTAATTCTCGTTTGTTCACTAGTCTTTTTAATCAGGTGAGCTCTCTTTGTTTGAAATCTTACCAAAGTCGATGTAATGACAACGTTGGGTGACATTACTATCCTTTGAGCATGAGGTCTTACCCACACTCTCATAAGCATCCATTATATTCTTCACACTAGTGTCTTCACTTGATGCATTCGATGTTCTCAACTGAAGAGTTTTCATGATGTTCCTATACTTTACACCACGCATCATTTCAACAAATAGTTGACATCTTGCAGTCTCATTTAGCCTTTCAAAGAATTGTTCCCAAATATCATCAGCATATCTTCTACAAGTGTGTGTTAAAATATTACCTTCCATGTGCTACAAAATCTCATCATCAATATTAATCAAATACTTTGGCTTTCTATGCAAAATTCTTGGTGGTGTTCTCCTAGGTACATACATCTCAACATTAGGAATTTCATCAATATTTAATTGAGGTGGGCTAAATTGCATACCTTCAATCGAGGGTGGAGAAGAATACATACCTTGAGGTTCACATGGGGATGATGTCATACCTTCTTCGTCAATTTTGAGTGATGATGTACTCTCAACTTGAGATGTGTTGGATGGTGTCTAACAATATTCACTTGCGGTACATGGTGTCCCTCCATATTCACTTGCAGTAGATGGTGTTCATCCATATTCACTTGTGCTTGATGGTGTCCCTCCATATTCGCTTGTGCTTAATGGTGTCCCTTCATATTCACTTGTCATAGAGGGTGTGTCTCCAACTACGGTATTTGAATATGTCTTACGATGATGCTTTCGCATTCGTGCTTGTTGTGTGCCAATTCACGTTCTCTTTTTGATGGTTGAGGTTCCTCTACAATCGGGTTGTTTTCATCAATCGTTTCCAATTTCTTCTTCTCACGATATGCTGCCACCTAAACTCTCTCCTTTTATTTCAAGGTTTCATTCTCTTCGTCTATTAGTTTCCTCTTTGTCTTTTTCTTCGGCATGGAAGATAATTTTATCTATACCATGGTAATGAGATGAATATTAGTTCCTAAAAAATGTATCCATTCAAGTTAATTGAAAAATATATGTCATTGAAGGCTTCATTTAAATAATACTTACAATCATCGTGTACAAAAGTTAACCTAGCATGTAGACAAGTGTGTACAAACTATGGAAGCACTAGGCTGGACAGAGCACATTTCTAACTAAAAGTGAATAACCATGATGGTGATTCTGAAAACTAATGAGTGAATGGAATTGTGAGTGTTTGATAAGTTTGTGGTGTAGGAGCACCTTGACAATCTATGCTTCCATTTTGAAATTTGATTCAATTTTGGGTATCTTCATGTTGTAAGAGGGTCATTAAAGACATTTTCCATGTACCGATTATATGAGATTTTAAAGGAACATTTTTTGTTAGTTATAGGCATTGGGGGGAGTTGGTTGTCATTGAAAAAGGTTTAAACAACCCCCATTGGCTCAAAGGGAGGATTTTTGTTCATTTTGAAATCCAATTTTTTGATAAAAAATGTTGTTTTCCAGAAATTCACTGGTTTTTTTGCAATTTCCTACACTTGTACGGATCTATACAACCTCCCCTTGATATAAAAATAATATAATATTTTAGGCACATGTCTTGACTCTCTAATGCATCAGTTCTAAGGGCTTAACAGTATGTTTGAAGGGAGCAATTGACAATTTTTTGAAACTACTCATTTCAAGCCAGTCAAGGGTTTGAGTAGGATTTAATTATGAAATGACCATCCCACCTACTATTAGGAATTTTTTCTTGGTGGAATGGCATGTAAATTGTTAGAGTAGGGTCTTTTATTTTTTAACATGCCTTGGAATGAAACTAATGACAATAAGATGGGGTTCTTAGGCTGAAACAAGCACTTTTCCATGAGAATTTGAGGAACCAAGGAGTGATTTTGAAAAAGTGTTGAAGGAGTAGTCTATGTAATGAAATTTTGACCTTGTGCAGGGTATTTTGAAGATTTTTGATGCTTTGGAATGGTCTGGGAAGGCCTGGGTATAGAAGTTTCTATAAACCCTCCCTCTTTGCATTGAAAAATGGGGGTTTTTGTATTGGAAGCCTAGTTGAGCGAGTAAGGTCCTAAGACCTAGAAAATATTTTTTTTTGAGACCTAATTAAAGACTTTTTTTGGGTTTGGAAGTCTGGTGTGAGGATATAAGGGTAGTTCCTTTGTAAAATTGGCCTACTTGGAGGCCTAAAATAGTGAAAAGGTCAGTTTTCTTAGAGTTGTCCCAAAGGAGTCATGTGATGGGTTAAGGTATGTCTTGCAACTCTGAAATGGGTTCTATAATCATTCTTTTATTTTCCTGGTGTTTTAGAAATTTTTGGAGTTAAGGGCCCAAAATTGGTTTTGCGCAGTAACTAGATTCCAAGGGTGAAATGTGGGAAATAGTGTTTATGTTTGTTGTCCATCTTGGAGGAGTGCTGGGATTGGTCCATTAGGCCTTTTTAATTTTTTTAGTTGCCTCTTGAAGGAAATTTGACATCTTCAATGGTTTTGGGTCCTCTAACTCTGCATCAAAAATGAGTTTCACAGTCTGAAGTGTGTGCATGGTTTGGGAGATACATGTGACAATTTGCAGATGCTTGGCTACTAGTAATGTGGATAGCGAACAAAGGAACTAAGTTTGTGTGTAAGGGAAGACTTCTGAAAGGTTTCATTTTTTTTGTACTAACTCAATCAAAGATTTATTAAGCAAAGAATGGTTTGGTTGTGCCTTAAGAATTATAGTTTGTGTTTGTAAACAATGGTGTCATTATGGAAGATTTAAGACAACTTGTGAATGACATAATCATTGGTTGATGTTTTGAGGACCCTAGCTGATTTTAATCAGTTATTTTCAAGGTGTTTTGAAGGTCCTTAAAAGGAATTCGGCACTCTTAATGCTAATTTGAGTATATGAATCAAATGTTTTGTGAAGGGAAATATAGTTGAATAAGTGTGTCAAGAAAGGTGTTGATTTCTTCCTTTGTACTGCATTAGTTTGTGAAGAGGTATTGGAAGGTGTTTGGACCTTTCAAAGGAATGGGAGAGGCTTGGATTTGTATTAAAGGATGAATTTTGGTGAATGGTTTTGAGTTTCTAATCAACTTTATGCTATGTTACAATCAATTTTATGATGGTTAATCTATTTTTTTGAGCCTGAAAAAGAGTTGAAACCAAGTTCTAATGTTTTGAAAATATGATTGAGTTTTTTTGTTGATCTTCTTCAATTTAATTTAGGGTCAGAAGTACCCTTGATGATTTGTGGATCTTGGTAAATGTTTTGCATCAAGTTTAAAATAGTAATTGGCAAGTGTATATAATGGTAATTTAAAATGTGCATTGACAACCTAAGGTTATAATGACAAACAAAAATGAAAGCAAGCCATAATAGAATGAAAGAAAATTTGTAAAGACTTCACATACCTAAAAAACCAGACTTTCAAATGGAGGAGTTCAACCCAATTATGTAGCCTTAGCTTCTTCTTTCTTCAAACTCCACAACAATTTGACTTGTTCAAAAGCTTGTTCCCCTCCAAACTTCAATTGTATATCAATTTTCAATGGAATTCAAACTTCAATTGATATTATATGTCTTTCAATGTGGAAACTCTGCTATTTCATGCAAAGGTGGTAGAAAGATCATGGAAAAGGTGATGAAATGTGAAAAACATGCTTGCACACTTCACAACATCATCAAAAAGCCAGTTTTTGTCAGAGCACGCGTAGAACCAGGGGAATATGCAGAATGTGGGCCTTGAAATCATGGGTATATAGAGTTTTTTACTGTTTTAGTGGAGTACAACATGCACTAGCGTTATAATGTGAGTGCGTTATGTGAAATATGGTTTTCTTTTTATATTTATTTTCTCCCTCTTTGTCTTTACCCTCTATCCTAATTCTATAGCTGTCCCCTCTACCCTTATAGTAGAGGAGATAGAGGTGAGTGTGTGTGTGTGTGTGTGTGTGTGAGAGAGAGAGAGAGGGAGAGGGAGAGTGGGAGAGAGAGAGGGAGAGAGATGGAGGGAGAGGGAGAGGGAGAGGGAGAGAGGGAGGGAGAGCTAGAGGGTTAGAAATAGAAAGTGGGAGACATGGAGGTAGATATGGAGGGAGAGAGGGGGAGAGTGGGAGAGAAAAAGGGAGAGAGGGAGGGAGGAGTGGAGAGAAATAAGGGAGGAGAGGGAGTGAGGGAGAGGGGAGAAAGAGAGAGGGGAGAGAAAGAGGGAGAGAGGGAGGGAGAGGGAGAGGGGAGAAAGAGACAGGAGAGTGAGAGAGAGAGAGGGAGCGAGATAGAGGGAGGGAGAGGGAGAGGCAGAGGCAGAGGGAGAGGCAGAGGGTTAGAAATATAAAGTGGGATACATGGAGATAGATAGGGAGGGGGAGAGGGGGAGAGGGGGATAAAGAGAGAGCAGGAGAGAAAAAGGGAGAGAGGGAGGGAGAGGGAGTGGGAGAGAAAGATGGAGAGAGAGGGAGAGGGAGAGGGAGAGGGGGAGAAAGAGAGAGTGGGAGAGAAAGAGGGAGAGAGGGAAGGAGAGGGAGAGGGGGAGAAAGAGATAGTGGGAGAGATG
>CM021110.1:250332750-250393892 GCA_007115665.2 Sequoiadendron giganteum
CCCTATAGGTCCTCCACACTAATCCCTCAACCCTATACCCTCAACCCCTATCACTTTCTCTCTATCTATACATCTCACCTCTCCCTCCTTCCCTCCATCCTACCCTCTCTAATTGTCTCTATCTATAGTCTCCCTCTATCATCTCCCTCTTTCTGCGTACCTCTCGTTCAATCAATCCCTACCACCCTCTCTCACTCCCTCTATCCATCTCTCTTTATGTCCCTCCCACTCCATCCCACTCTCTCCCACTACCTCTCTCTCCCTATCTCTCATGTCTCTCCTTCCCACCCCCTCTCTCTCTCAGGTGTCTCCCTCTAGCAACCTACCTAGGTAACTCTCTTTTTCTCTCTCCCCTCTCTCTATCTATCCCTCCAACCCTACCTAGATAAGTCCCTCTCACTCCACCCCCCTCTTTCTCTACCTCTATCAGGTCACTCCCTCCCACACCCTCTCCCTCTCTTAGGTCTCTCAATCACACTCCCTCTCTCTCCCACTCCCTCTCTCTCACACTCCCTCTCACTACCTATCTCTCAAGTCTCTCCCTCTCAACCCCCTCACACTCTCAAGTCTCTCCCTTTGGCACCCTACCGGCATAACTCTCTCTCTCTCTCTCAATTCTCTCTCTCCCACCCTCTCTCTCCCTCTCCCCTCAATACTCTCTCCCACCTCTCTCTCTCCCTCCCTCTATCCCTCCCACCCTACCTAGCTATGTTCCCCTCACTCCAACCTATTCTCTCCCACTCCCTCTCTCTTAAACTCTCACTTCCACCCCCTCTCCATCTCTCTAGATTCTCTCTCTCTCTCTAAATTCTCCCTCCGTCTAAAGACATACATAAATGCTTACATACAAGCATAATACATATGTACATATAATCTTACATCCATACAAGCATACATACATACATGACATACATGTACATACAAACATACAAATATATCAGCATACATTCAATATATTGGCATTTAACATAAAGGAAGACATAACGCGAGCATGTTATAATGCACTCGCGTTATGTGCTAGTTGACATGTTCCCCGCAAAAGCAAAAACCATGTGAAAAGTGAGATATAACGCGCTCACGTTATATCTTTCTTTGGGAATTCTCGAGCCCTAAGCTTGGTATTTGCCTTGGAATACCAACCCAAAGGCTTGGAGGGCATTCCCAACGATCAGAGACGTGTTTTTAAAAAATCCACCATATTTCTCATAATCGAGTTCGTGCTCACCGTCAAGATTGTACGTGGTTCAATATCGAAAAAATCGAACACATGGGTAATGTTGGGTTATCTCTTAGCTATCCAACGATGTAATTTTTTTCACTTTCTGAAAATGTTAAGTCTTTCATCCATAATTTATTTTATCTATATGTCTTTTTTTTGGCAAAAAGCAGTGTTTGGTATTTTTTTTGTTATAAATTAACCTTTCATCAATTTTTCAAATAAATTACATTTTTAGAAACTAGACTCCATTCTACAAAAAAAAAAATCAATTAGTTTCCAAAATTTGTAGGGGTAGCACGGCCAAAATTCTATTTTCAGGAAATATCCACTTCGCAAATTAGTAAAAAATCAAATATTCATTAAAAAATTATCAAAAAAATTGTGCATCAACTACATACTATTAGCTAACTTCTGACTGTTGCGATTTTAAAAATACTAAAAAAAAGTTCACCGTACGAGGGTCGTACAAGAGTTGCTATGTTATGTTTTTTTGACAAAAACAACACAAATGTGTGTACGTCCCTCATTTGAACCCCTTAATCTCAACCATTTTCAAAATAAATTAATAGTTTAGAAAGTAGACTCGAAGCACTTGAATCCTTCTTTTTGTTCTATCTCAAAATTTTGAGTCTAAGTATCCTCAATTTCACGTCCAAGGTCAGTATTTCCTGATTTCAGAAAAACGTTGTCCACTTAAGTCCCCTTTTTGGGAACCATCTTGGTTCACTTACCCTTGTCTAAACTTAACAATGAGTTTAAGGAAGAGATGATTGTTGTGAAAAAATAGTAAAACGATATTAGTGACAAGGTTGTTGTTCTGAAAAATGAATTTAAATCCATCAAAGATAACTTGGAACATGTGGCTAAGATGAGTAAGTGCACTATTCAAATTAGTGTTATAGAATATTAAAATATTGACTAAAATATTCAAAGATCTCCATAAAGATCAAATTGTGTAGGAAGTGAGAAAGTTGGTAATAATTATCATGCTCAACTAAGTGCCAAAACTCAAGCTAGCAAGAAGAAATATTTTGAGGGAGAAAATAAATATTAATGGTCTTTGTCAAATTGCAAGAAGATGCCTATCAATAGGAGATGGAAGCTACCAAAATATTGAAGCATTTGTATTTTGTTTCTTTTTCCTACTTTTGTTATTTTTGTTTTGTGTTTTTCTTTGGTTTTACTTTGGTGAATGTTTTGTTGTTGTTTGATTGCGCTTTTAATTTTAATTATCCTTTTATAAAGGGTTTTGGGTCCCCTTCAAAACATGTTTTACCTCTAATAAAAACAATTTCAACTTTTTTACATGTAAGAATCATTTTTTCACTTATATTTTTCTATTAATAGTTTTTGCACTAAGTGTAGTGATTTGTACATGCATATATGATGTTGAAGATTTTGAATAGTAGAAAAATATTGTGTTAAGATAGGTGGAACTTGAGAAAGTGATTGCATTCATTCAAATGATAAGGGAAATAATTAATTATTGTAAAAATTAATTAAATAAAAAAGGTTACCCATTTTGCACTACTTCATAATTTTAAGTGTTAATTTTCCTATTCTAAATATAATTACACATTTATCCTATTGGCATAATTGTTCCATCCCACATAGTGCAACTATTAGTTTATAATATTTTTATTGCTTAGATGTGTGATTGCATTGGGGAAAGACTTTATATTTTGGCCAAGATATTTTTCATTATCTCCTCATCAAACCATGCTAAACAAATCAGCTCAACCCTGGATTATATTACTGTATAGGCGTGAATTTGCACCCCTAGCGCAAATTCCCATTTACCCCCCTTACACTTTAGAAAACCTAAGGCAGAGGCTTAATTCCACTTAAGCCCAATTTTCACATCACACTTGGCACCTACTTTGTGAGTTTGTGGGGGCGTTTCCATCAGGGACACCTGTGCAGCACACAGACGTCTACGCAGCGTGCTTATGTCCCTTGCAGATTCTTGTGGCTGGAGACTATAGAAATGTTACACTTCCTATTGGGAGTCGAAGTGTAATGTTTCTTTAGCTGACCCACTTGAATATGGCTGTTTCTTGACCTCTTCCTTCATATTTCCCTCCATTATTCCATGTTCATCTTTTGGGTCATCTCTACACAATCTCTCCACACTTTTGAGCATTTATTTCAAGCTTTGTAGCAGCACTTCACACTTCATAGCAGCAATCTACCATTCCATCACTTCGATAGTGCAAGCGCAGGACAAGCACCATTGTAGCAGAGGCTTGAGTTCCTCTCATCTTCTCCTCCACTAGTCTTGAGCGCTTTGGACGGAGGTGGTAAGCTCCTCTTATCTTCTCTATCATTTTGGTTGAGTAAGCATGTACTATTTTGTAGTGTCTTTTGTTTATGTAGCTTGTATTCTCTTATTTATCATATTTTTCCCTATCATTGCAAAATTGGCTATCCGTGGAGGTGGAAACACCAAAACGGGGGTCTGACTGAGGCAGACCCCTATACAGCCCCCCAACATTTTCTCGTTTTTTTGTGTGTAGGTGGAGAGATTTTGGAGCAAGTTGGCAACAAGATTGTTGTGTGAAATCATCTTCATCACCCTTGCGGTAATCTATTTCCTTTATCACTTTTTCCTTTATGTCTCACTCTTTTTAGTCTTATTCTTCACTTCCCGAAACTCTTAAACTAGGTTGATAGTCCCTTTTTTAGAGTCTAGCCTTGTCTCTCTAATTCTTTGGTTGTAAGGACGCCAGCGCACCTATGAGACGCCAATGTGCTGCGTTGTCATCCCAGAACCGCGCTTATGTCCTTCGATAGAGAGCTACTTGAGACGCAGAGTGGACTCTAAAGATCGACTCACCTGGCCTCCCCTTGACTCTCGAGTTTACAGAGTGATCAAAGAACCTTACATTCCTCATCATTCTCATTCCACCTATCCTAGCATTCCTTTCAACTAGGGTAAGTTAGGGCAGCCATATTGCTCTTGGCCTTTCGTGACCTGGGGCCTTGTAGTGGTTGGTCCCCCTCTCACATTTTTGGTGAATCCGACGTGAACCAACATCTTTTCACTCATCGGTGTTCTGGGTTTTTCCTCTTATACCCTCTGATTGTTGAAATTTTGTGTGTTGTGAAGGTTTATGAGAATCACAACCTAGTCTATGACCTCTGGGCATATTTTCAAAAGAAGTTTGTGACACCTGCCAATGGAGAAGACAAAGGTCTCTTCCAATTTCACTACCAGTCTCTTCTTTGGTTCTACGAGTGGTATGTCTGCGTAGGAGCACATATCGCGAGGCGAATCTAGGTTCCTTGATGAAACTTATCGCATCCCTACCCCTCCTATGTCACCGACTTCCTCATCCATAGATGAGAATGAGTCCATCCATATCCCTTCTTAATATGTCATTAGTCTTAGTAAGGGGTTGGGTGCCATAGAAAATCACCTGGAAGGAAACCCGAAACTAGCTAGGACCGCTAGAGTTATCAGTGAAATAAGATACATGGTAGGAAAAGACTGTACAGGCGTAGAACTCTTGGCTAGTCTCACCGGTCTGGTTGAACCATGTGCCCCTACAAACCGTAGTCACATGGTACGAAGTGGCCCCTTCGAAGAATGTGAGAGATAGTTAGAAATGTCGATGCCTCCTACATCTGTGTACATGGCTGACACGATCCCTTCGGTCAGTGTGCCCGCTGCTTTTGAAAACTCTGAAACTATCAAGGTAAACATGAACCCTTTAGGTTTCCACTTCACCCCTTATGTCGCCTCTAGTGGTGGAGGATTTGGTGGGAGGATCGGTGGAGGATTTGGTGGTGGAAACTTCAGAAGTGGAGGTCGTTCTGGCGGAGGTCATGGCAGTGGCCTTGGAAGTGGCAATGGCTCCAACAAGATTCACACTGGTGGTGGTGGCATTGGTGGTGGCTCTAGCAGTAGTCACGACGGTGGTCTAGGCGGTGGCCCTAGTGGTGGTTCTAGTGGTCCCATGCCTTCTAATGACCCTATTCTAAATACCCTTCTTTAGAACATGGGAAGGATGCAGAATCAGCTGGCGAGCCTTTCCCAGGCCTCAACCCAGCCCATTTTCTATCCTTTCTTTCAACACAACCCGTTGTCAGTCACAATTCTAAACACTCCTTTCCTACAAGGGATGGAGATTCCTAAATTCGAGAAATACGGTGGTAAATGGGACCTGCAAACGCATGTGTCCGCTTTTAACGCTTTATGCACAAATTTTTTCCATCATGATGCGTTGATGGAAAAATTGTTTCCTCAATCCCTCAAGGATACAACACTCGAGTGGTACTATTCCTTGCCTGACAACTCTGTCTTTATGTTCGATCAACTTGTGAACCAATTCCTATGACAGTTCCAAGACAACATCGGACCAAAGATGACCTTCTCTAACCTTGTTCAGTGTAAACAAGGGGATAATGAGAAGATTACTGACTTTATAGCACGATATCAGGTGCTCTTTTCACAAATATCATATCCGTTACCTGATTTTGATGTACAAAAGGTGTTCATAGGGAACTTACAAAGGCCTTGGCAAGAGAAGTTTGCCCTTATGAAGTACCCTTCTTTTGCGCATTTGTATGCAACTTTACGGGAGTACCAACAGATGGTAGTTTAGTTTGAGGGTTCTTCTTCGTGCTCCCATCCTGAAGGGAAGTCTATCATATCAATCTCTAGAAAAGGAAAAGCCATTGCAAATGTAGTAGCCATTGTAGATAACAACAACCTTAGGCATGGCCAAAAGTTTACGAAGTTATCAGAATCTTATTCTTCCATCTTGCAGAAGTTGTTGAAGGACAAGATTGTTAACTTACCAACCCCTAAGCCAGTTAGGGAACCATATCCTAACTGGTATGAAGCAAATACTTATTGTCAATACCATCAAGTTAATGGACACAATACCGAACGTTGCATGCGCCTGTATCATGAGATGCAAGATCGTATTGAGGTCAGTACTATTCGTCTTGATGGGAACAAACAAAATATGAACAAATCAGTGGTGAAAGCTAATAGTGAATTGCAGATATACACGGACCCATTTCCGTCGCATTTTGCTAACATGATTATCGATCCCTCTGATTCTGTCTCTTACCTCGAGGCGTATGTTAACATGTTTACTGTTACTCCCTCTCCTCGTCTTGCGACCAGTTCGTCGGACATAACATTCCCCTGCCAAGATGTACCAACAAATGACAAACCATCTCTGCTTTAAATTCCCACTCGCCTCAATGGTAACATTGTGACTGGGGTATTGGTCGACCCCACGAGTAGAGTGAATGTCATCATGGAGGAGACATTGGGTGATCCCAAAATAGTGGTTTACAATTTTTGGCCAAACTGGACACTACAATTATTATTTTTAACTAAACCTTCATATTCAAGCACCTATAGCGGCTAAACCGTGAGGAATTTGAAGATGATGCAAACTAGAGTCTCATCACATTTTGTCTATAGATTCTAAAAATATTTTTTTCAAAATTTTTGGAATCAGATTACACTTTTTTTTCCATCTCCCACAAAAACTATTTTTTTTTCAAAAAATAGCATTTTTAAAAAGTGACGCTCACCGTATACAACATAAAAAAATTTGTATGAAGGATAAAATTCTATTTTTTTCGAATTTAGATTTGTAACTACGATATCTAGCACTTTCATTTGGTCACACAGTTTTTTATTGAATAATTTTTCCTTAATCAAGTTTCGAAATCAAACCAATTGCAATTCAGACATAGGCGGACTGTATACAACATAACTTTTTTTGTATGTATCGAAATTAAATTTTTAATTTTTTAATGGATCAAGGACATCAATACCCAGTACAAAAATATTTTTAAAATTTTTATTTTGATAATTTGCTATTTTTCCACATGTGCAAAACATAGAGCTTGATTTTCGGTGAAAAACCTATGTTTAATAAAACTAAAAAAACACATACATAATAAAACCAAAACATATTAAAATTATATTCATTGGATAGCTTGTTCTGAGGACTACCATCTTCCAGTTGGGTCTATGAAGTCTCCTCCATTTTCATCCTCAACCCAAGCTTTGAAGGGAGAAAATCTTGAGTCTTTTTGTGTCAGAGGGTGGGAAGGTGGGAAAAAGGGGGTTCGAGTGAACCTAATGGGTTCGCTCGAACCACCAGGGGCTCGCTCGAATCCTTGTTCGATCGAACTCCCTTTCCACAATGGGAAACACAGGTTCCCACATGCAAAGTGGTTTGACCGAACCTCTTTTGGGTTCGTTCGAACATTGATTTCGCTCGAACCCCTCAAAACAATTTTTTTTGCATGGGTGAGGTTTTTGGAAGTTTTCCTTCCTCACTCAAATTGTAAACCACTTTTGTGGGTTCACCCCATTACTCCCAAACTCCCTGCAAAGGGAGGAATACGAAAAAACAAAATCCATCATCCGTACGCATGCTGTTCTTTCTCTTAAACCTTACGATAACGATGTCCATCCTAGTCAGACCTAGGAACATAGACACGATCTTCGATGTTATTCTCGAGTCGGACTTATTCAAAATGAAGCTAGGTATACCTTGGCTAGCTTCCATGAATGGGATCACCTCTGTAATTCATAAGTGTCTTAATTTTTCCCATGAGGGTGTCGTGCACGTAGTGCATGATACCGGATACTAGCCTGTGGTGTCTCATGGGGGATAGTCGTTGGATCACTTTTGGCCCACTCCAGTCAGTTTGCTCCCACCAAGAACGGACCTACTTTACAAGAACTATGTGAAGTATAAAACTGGGGGCAAGGGATATCCGAAGTTGACCCTTCCTATAGTCGAGTAGCCAGTGTCCTCCTCTCGAAAGGGAAAGGAGAAGCTCATCCCCTCTCGGGATGACTTGTTTGCACCCCTTTCTTGGGAGGAGTATTGGATGAATAAGTCTGGCCTTTACCCACTGAGTGCGATGATGCCTCCTTGGCAAAAACCCAAGATTAGGATATCGAATCTCCCTAACGGGTCTCCTGGACCCTAGTACCATATATATGGTGGAAATAAGGGCTCGGGAAGAGAACTTTTTCAATGACCTCTTCTCATTCCCCCAAGTAGGAAGAGGCCCACCACTAAGGGGTTGAGGTCGATTTTTCCTGTCGCTTTTGAACTTTCTCCTTATGCTCCCACTCAGGATTTTGTCCTCCTGCTGGAACCACCTATGGAGGACACTCCCATGGTTGAGCAGGAACCCTCTGTCCCTTCGCAAACTCCAACTTTTGGTTTGAAGAGTCATAGAAACCGCCTTGCGCGCAAGCGTAAGCACCTGCAAAAGGCTCTCCTGGCTGAGCAAGCTCCTTTATAGAAGAAGGAGGAGGGAACGATCATGCCTCCTACTGTTTCCTCCCCCCTCTCTCCTTTTGCCCCTATCAAAACTAGCTCTGAATCTCTTACAGCTTCCGCTGAGAGCGCACATGCGCCTGGAAAGGTGCAGGTGTTTATTGACCCTTCTATGGAGCCACCCCTGTTGACTTCCATCCCGGATGTCTCACCTTTCCCAAATCCCATGGATATGGTTAATACTTTGGTTGTATCTGTTGCATTTTTTTCCTCCTCTCCCTCTATCTGTATTGCTTCGTCTATGGGAAGTTCACCTCCTTTGACGAAGAAGAAAGTAGAACGTGGTCCCTCCAGCAACGGAGGGCATAAGAGGAGTCCATCATCTCTGAAAGGTGGCCCTACGCTGACTTGTTATATCCTAGTGACAAAACCAGTCTCGACCTCCCTTGAGTTTTTCACTGCTCCTGAGTCTCTCAGTGAGCCTAGTAGTGGGGTGATCCCACAATAGTGGTTTACAATTTTTGGCCAAACCGGACACTGAAATTAATATTTTTAACTAAATCTTCACATTCAGGAACCTATAGCGGCTAAACTGTGAGGAATTTGAAGATGATGCAAACTAGAGTCTCGTCACATTTTGTTTATAGATTCTAAAACTATGGAATTAGATTGTACTTCTTTTTCCATCTCCCACGAAAACTAGTTCTTTTCAGAAAACAACATTTTAAAAAAGTGATGCACACCATATAACGCATAACTTTTTTTCCATGATGCATAAAATTCTAATTCTTTCGAATTTAGATTTTTAACTCCGATATCTAGTGCTTCCACTTGGTTAGATAGTTTTTTATTGAATATTTTTTCTTTAATCAATTTTTGAATTCAAACCAATTATAATTCAGACATAGCGCGACTGTATAACGCGTAACTTGTTTTGTATATATCAAAATTCAATTTTATTTTTTTCTTGGATCAAGGACTTCAATATCTGGTGCACTCATATTTTTCAAAAAAAAATTGATAATCTGCTATTTTTCCACATGTGCAGAAAAGAGACCTTCATTTTCGATGAAAAACCTATGTTTAATAAAACTAAAAAAATAAATACATAATAAAACCAAAACATATTAAAATTATATTAGTTGGATAGCTTGTTTCGAGGAATACCTTATTCCAGTTGGGTTTGTGAAGATTCCTCCATTTTCATCCTCAACCCGAGCTTCGAAGTGCCAAAATTTAGGTTTTTTGTGTCTTAGGGGGGGATGAGGAATAAGGGGGGTTCGAGTGAACCACCCTTCCATAAGGGATTTTGTTGGGTTTTTAGGCGGGAAAGAATTAAAAGGGTTCACTCGAACCTTGGTTCAAATGAATCCTTTATGGGTTCGCTCGAACTAGTAGGTTCGTACAAACCCCTAAAATCAAGTTTTTTGCCATGTATTCATTTTTTGTGAGTTTTCCTTCCTCACTTGAATTGTAAACCACTATTGTGGCTTCACTCAGTGAACCTTGGGTGCAAAATCCTTTGTCCGTTGAGGTGAAACATGGCACTCCTATTAAGTGTATGTTTAACTCGGTGGATGAAGTTCTGTCATCTGCCTTGGCCCTTGTTGCAAGAGGATCAAAAGCTTCTACCCTTAACATTACCCCATTATAGGCCCATCATCCTTCCCCCTACGATGATCTAGAATGGGAAGCTGACAACCTCTTGGTCGACCAGTGTTAGGGGGAGACCCCCTTCTTGATCTTTAGAATAGATATGTGTGTGTTGTGATGTGATATCCCCATGATCATGTTATGTTTACCTAGATGACCCTCTTCACCCTTGTTGGTGCTTGGATATAGGTTTGGTGTTTGTGTTGTAAACGTTCTTCTATATGTATAATCTTTCTTCTATGTTTGTGATTGACTTTAGATAAATTGGGGACGATGCAGAGCATCGGGAGCATTTAGGCTTCCTTCCATGTTGACCTAATTTTTTTTATTTTTACTTTGTCTTTCGTGCATTCTTCTTGATCAGGTTGGGGATTGATGATTTTTTGCCTCACACCGCGGTTACCTATTATATATATAAATAAAGGCATATCTAACCCCACAAAACTAGATCCCCATGTGCCCTTTGTTCGTGTTCACTTCTCTTTTCTTTTGCTTCCCCTTTATCTTTCTCTCTTCTTTGCTTGAGTTTTCCCTTTCATGTGTGACAACGCCACTCCTACATCGTTCGATCTTTAGGAAATGCATTCGTTGTGAAGCAAATCCTTCCTCAAGAACTTTCACACATTTTTCCTTTAGAATTGTATTCTCGACTTGAAACCCTAACGGAACATGTTTCCTTGATCATGGGTTCGTAAAGAAAGGACTTGGAAACCTTCCTCCAAAGAGGGAACAGTCTTAATCTTCCCCTCACGTGGGGGCATGTCCTTCCTTTTGAATTCCTTGATGAATTGAACATCTTTCAAAAGGATTCCTTGATGATGAATCAATTCGAGAGGGAAGACGATAGCTTTTGAACAGCGTGTCCCTTGAGTGGACTCCTCCCTTTCAGGTTGGGTTCCCAAGGGACCCCTTCGAAAGTATTCAATGAGTTCTATGGTGTCTAGCTTGAGGCCAGCCCGACTAGACTGGTTTCACATCTTCATGTCTAGCTTGGGGGCAGCCCGACTAGACTTCACTTTTCAAACAATGAGTCCCTTCCTCCTTCCTTTTGAAGGGTTCCCGAGGGACCTCTTTGAAAGTATTGCAACTTAGCGATGGTCTACGTGACTGTCCATTCACTAGCCTGTGAGGTTGCTTCCTGACATGTTTTATCTACGGGTAAATATTTCGCCATCTCTGACTCTACGGAGTCCCCTTCGCTCGATTTCCTTCATGTGAGAGTTCTTGAAGGATACCTCCCTTGCAAGACCATGAGCCTATGAGGTGCCTTCATACTTCAACTATATAGTTCTACGGAACTATGGAGTCCACTCCTGCACTTCCGAGTTTTCCAGACTGTGCTCTACTTCCTCATCAGTTCAAGTACACATCTCTTACTTTGTTACTTCCTTACTACTCTACTTTACTGAAGCACTCATCAGTACTTGTGCTCGCGAAAGTGGGGGAAAAATGTATAGGCGTGAATTTACACCCCTAGCACAAATTCCCCTTTACCCCCCTCACACTTTAGAAAACCTAAGGCGGAGGCTTAATTCCACTTAATCTCGCTATTCACATCACACTTGGTGCTTGCTTTGTGTTTTGATGGGGGCGTTTCTGTCGAGGACACCTGCACGACGAGTGACACACTTATGTCCCTGGCAAATTCTTGTGACTGGGACTGTAGAAACATTACACTTCCTATTGGGAGTCAAAGTGCAACGCCTTTCTTCGCCTGGCCGACTCGAATATGATCGTTTCTTGACCTCTTCCTTCATATTCTCCCTTCATTCTTCTATGTTCATCTTTTGGGTAATCTCTACACAATCTTTTCACACTTTTGAGCATTCACTTCAAGCTTTGTAGCAACACTTCACACTTTATAGCAGCAATCTACCATTCCATCACTTCGATAGTGCAAGCGCAGGACAAACACCATTGCAGCAGAGGCTTGAGTTCCTCTCATCTTCTCCTCCACTAGCCTTAAGCACTTTGGACGAAAGTGGTAAGCTCCTCTTATCTTCTCTATCATTTTGGTTGAGTAAGTATGTACTATTTTGTGGTGTTTTTTGTTTACATAGCTTGTATTCTCTTCTTTATCATATTCTCCCCTATCGTTGCAAACTTGGTTGTCTGTGGAGGTGGAAACACCAAAACGGGGGTCTAACTGAGGTAGACCCCTATACAACCCCCTAACGTTTTCCCACTTTTATGTGTGTAGGTGGAGATATTTTGGAGCAAGCTGGCAAGAAGATTGTTGTGCAAAATCATCTTCGTCACCCTTATGGTAATCTATTTCCTTTATCACTTTTGTCTTTATGTCTCACTCTTCTTAGTCTTATTCTTCACTTCCCGAAACTCTTAAACTAGGCTGATAGTCCCTTTTTTAGAGTCTAGCCTCGTCTCTCTGATTTTCTAGTCGTACAGACGCCAACGCACCTGTGAGACGCCAGCGCGCTGTGATGTCATCCCAGAACCGTGCTTCTGTCCTCCGACAGAGAGCTACTTAAGATGTAGAGTTGACTCTAAAGATCGACTCTCCTGGCCTCCCCTTGACTCTTTGGTTTGCAGAGTGATCGAAGGACCTTATAGTCCTTATCATTCTCATCCTGCCTATCCTAACCTTCCTTTAAACTGAGGTAAGCTAGGGCAGTCATACTGCTCTTGGCCTTTCATGACTTGGGGCCTTGCAGTGGTTGGTCCCCCTCTCTTACAATTACCAACCATAATTTATTAGATTTTGAGAATGTTAAGTGTTCTATATTGCATTCTCAAGTAAAAATAATTAATTCTTCATCAAACGTCGAGTAGACCCTAATTTTTACCTTGAATTATTTCCACTAACCAGGGTTTATTGATTTATTAGGGCTATGAAACATCTAATTATTTCTTGTGTTGTTTTGACTTATGGTTGAGGCTATGGTTATAGAGATTGTCTTACATGTCATGATTATGAGAAATCTAGAACTCAACATTCTTATGCCTTTAATTTTTAAACGTAGTTAGTTTTACCTATCATATGCCTCCCATTAGGTAGAGAGCTAAATTTATGATGATGGCACAATAAATTTTAAATTTTAAAATTCGTAAATTAAAATGGTGAAGTGAAATTGATAGATAAATTAAATTCAAGTGTACACTTGATGATATTAAAATTTAAACTTATAATATATCTGTGTAGGGGAAAACACAACTTTCCCAAAGGTTAATTTAGGTTAATCAAATGAAATCCATACACATAAACAATCAATTTAGATTAATTGATGAATGTGTTGGGTATAGATATTTCAATTATTTGCAATAAATTAAATGTGGGAATATAAATAGAAATAAGGCTATTTAGTTTTATGCCTAAAGAATATGTAAAGATTGATACAGGCATTCAATTCAATGGCTTCATTGATACCTAAGATTAGTAGTATTTAAAAATACATTTGTGGTGATGTTATTTCATGAGAGACATGTTTTCTTAGGCAACCCATAAAAATGTGTACACAAGATCGAAGACAACACTCTTTAGACATGCATATGTTCCTAGAATGTTCATGCAAATATAAATTCATTTAGTGCACCAATTAGAGTGTGAAAATGTAAATGATAAGTGTATAAGGTGATTAAATAAATAGATTGAATGTCTTTAAGTGCAATGGCATAACAATAAATAATAATATATATATATATATATATATATATATATATATATATATATATACTTCCCAAGACATCCAATAAATCAGAGTTACATGAATGTGGGTTGGATGTATTAGATTGAACGTGAGGAACTATTGAATGTCTTGGGAATGAAAAGGGATGTCATTAAGTACAATGACATAGTAATAAATTACAAAAAAATATACTTCTCAAGACATCCAATATATCAGAATTACGTGAATTTGGATTGAATGTATATGATTGAAGGTGAGGAACTATTGAATGTTTTGAGAATGAATAGAGATGTGTAAATATAGAAGTAATTGTATAAGAATATAGATAATAACATAAGATTAAAAAAAAACTCTACTCCACAAAATTTGTATCATTTATTAATATATCTATATATTAAAATTTCTCTTCAAAACACACACAAAACTAAATATTACAATCTTAAAAAATTGTTTCCCAATTTTAGACAATTCATGGTTGAGCTTTTTTAATATCACATGAACTCCTAACACAAATTATGGAGAAGTGAAAACGGAATAGTTTCTGATTTTCCACTAAACGACTAAATGTAAGCATTTGAGTGCTAAAATACGAAACCAATGAGAAGATTGGAATTTGGGCCGACAAGAAAAATATACGTCTCAATTTCGAAAGCAAGTTGAATAGATTTTGTTTAGACAATGATAAAAGGGTTTAGGTAATTGGCTTATAAAGAGTGAGGTCAAATGTGAAAGAAATAGGTGGGTTGAAGCCATAAATAATGTTTAGTGTACAAATTTGACATGTTGCTCGCCCAAGTGGGACATGAATTCGACATCCTAGATCTTATTCGCTTCTTCAACATTGTAAGTGCTCCCTATTTTGATTTAGTGTTTGACATACTTATGAGAAGAGCTGATCTCCTAAGATCTTGATTATCATACCACTTTATTCATGACCTCCTAGGTACACTAGATTTTTGTTTTTTTGTAAATGCCCATAGATTTAAGAAATAGTTTAAACAATATTATGTGTATTTAGATTCTTTTTAAATCAGTTTTTGTGGGTTTGATTTATTGGTGAGAATGATATATAAAGAGCTCATTGACAAATTATATTTTGTTAATTTATGAAGTTATGTTTGACTCCTAGTCACTTTGACGGAATAAATTTCTCTTGATCTTTAGCTTTAAATTGAAAGAGATGTTTATATCAAGGGATGAGATTGTGTTTGACTCCCAAGCAAACTTAGTGGAATGAATGGATGCCCTTCAATCCAATCTAATACTCACATACGACAAAAAGTACCTCAGTATTTATCATCCCAACAAAAAGTACCTTAGTATTTATCATCCCAACAAAAAGTCTCTTTTACATCCCATGTGCAATTTTTTTTGTGGCATAAGAATGCTTTGAGAAGGCTTAATTTTCAAACTTTACATGGTAAAAAAAATGGCTTGAAAAATATAAATAGACAAATAATATAAAGTTGGGTTATGCTTCCACTCCTTGATGTGATTGCACTTTTTTCCATAAAACCTTCCTTTCTAGAAACTTCGAGTGCTCCCTTTAGCAGAGTGATGGTGTCAACGATTCATCTTTTACCTTAAAAAAATATCATTTTGATGTCCTATGGATTTTTAAGTTGGCACATGATTCCTTAATAATGAAACCTTCATTTTTCAAGGACGTCTAAATCCATCTATCATAGTGTTGGGTTAAGTTGAGATAGTAAAAAATTTGAGATTAGAGACAAAACCTTGATTGGTTGGGCATGTTGAGTCCAATTCAATTTTTTTCAAATCTCCTTGTCGTTATTAGATCTTAGAGATGTTTGGGACATGCAAAACCAAGGGCCCACAACCATCTTAGAAGATTGAGCAAATTTGATTGCATGTTCGGAATTTGGGGTAGAGAAAATGAAGAAGGAAGAAAATTATTAAGAACATGCTTTGTTTATAATTTCCAAAATCTGTGGCATTGCTTTATTGACCTTCGTGAATGGATTTGAGTACTTGGAAACCCCACCTTGATGGAGAATTATTCAATGGTTCTTGTGTTTAAGGTTATTTTTCATTTTTTTTTGTGAAACCCTAAAGGATAGAGAGACGTTCCTTTAAAGAACCTTGGTGATCCAAGGTTAGGCTCTCCTTTGTTTAAATCCATGGTATCCAAAGTTAAATCCTCTTGCTAGATCCATTTCAAAAAAAAAATTGTGGATTAGATTACCTAACCCCCCTCTTCAATCCTAGGGCCCTTTCAACCTCTCATTTAGTAGCAATTCCCTTGGGAAGCTCATCTCAATTCCATCTCAAATGCAACTCCATACTCTTGTACTTTCACTTGGATCCTAGTAGTAATGGGTCTCTCTTTAGAAGCTTCTAGAGAAGATATGCCTCATTGTTGGGGTAGAATTTGAAAACTAGGTTAGACTTTGAAGGGATTGTCTTAAGGTCCATAACATGTTACACTCTCAGTCACATGATCAAACATTTGCCTGATGATTACTTCGCAACTAAACAAATAAAAAATCTAAGACATAAAACTTGGTCGAAAGGGGTAGAGTTGTAGCAACGACATATTATGCATGATATTTCTTTAACTTCTTCTAATATGAATCCTTGGATCACCTTCGAGGAATATATTTCTTTGCACATAAAATTTCTAATTAATTTTATTGAGCTCCCAAATGAAAACAATAATTTAATCGATCATTACTTAAAGAGTATTCCACCCTTTTCTCATTGAAAAGAATAATTCACCCTCTCCTCTTAAAAATGACTTATTTCCTCTTAAGAAGTTAACAACACCAAGCCATCATCATTCAAAGGACACTTTAGATGTTGATTCAGAAATTTAGAGTACACTTTATTAAAAAAAACTCCTTTACAAGGATAGAAACAAATGTCAATAAAAAAACATTATAAATTTTTATGATTACCACAAAACCTTGTAAAGTTTTATCTATTAAAGATTGTTAAGGTTTAGCCTTCGTCAAGATAAATTCTAAAAGTTTATGAATGTTATTAACTAATTTAAAGAGCAGAGGACCCACTTCCCTCGCTTGAAAGAACTTACATGCCATTAAAAGGGCTGCAAGAACTTGATGTGCAATTTCCAAGCCATAAAATTAGCTTGAAGATGACCTTTTCTATATAAGATCGGAGTTGATTTCTAATCTATGTGGAGCAGAAGCACGTGAAGCAAGGGACGGTCGTGTGAGGGAAGGGTCATTTTCCGCACCAAGGAGAAATTTTAGAAGGGCGAGTAGCATATCGAGGTGTTAGTGACTGCTGGCTTGCTTGCAAAACAAGTAACAGAATGTTATGAAAAGATGAGTAAATATATTTGCAAAGTTCAATTAATTGATTCAGAGGATCCGGCACAGGTACCCAGAAAAAAGTTCCAATATATTGGTGCGTGCGATCCGTTGAATATATGCAATTGGGTATGTCATATCATTGCATAACATGATTTGCAAATCATATCGCAGCCGCAGGCACGCATTGAAACTCAACAGGAAGAACAACTTGGAACAAGTGAAAGTTACGTTGGGCGGAGTAAGAGAACATTAATGAGGAAGAAACAAAGAACAAAGATCGAGAGAAAAAGTTGCTACAGCACAGTCAACTATTATTTTTTTCACCAAAATTTTCAGCAATCAATTGTGTCTATAAGCAATGTACACATGTATACCAAACTTTTTCTGTAAGCGGACATCCCGTGCCAAAATGAATAATATACAGAGCACGGGATCGTTCCAATTTTCCTCCCCACTTCTTAAACGCTAGGTATTAGGCCCAAACAATCAATATTCCATGTTAGATCTTTTATCCTCAGGCTAGTGTCGCATCCAACCAGTCGATACAGTGCTGGTTCTATGGGGGACTGATTTCCAGGCTTCTCCGTCACTGTCTAACTAACGGTGTTCTGTGTCTGAGTGTAAAATCGACACTGGGGAAGGCAAAGGCCAAAACAAAATAAAAAAATGCACTACTTCGTTAACTGCTGCTATTCTTGCTTGTGGGTATATGTCTGCGACAGAAGACTAACTCCTTCCAGAGAGCCCCAATGTCCCGAGCAATGCTCCGGGCGTCTGATGCAGCTCCAAGCAATCCTTTCCTTGTGAATCCCGCTGAATATAGTCCGTTTTCTCCCTTCCAACCGTTAGGAAATGGCTTCTTGGGCATCCCATCTTGAGTGAAAAAATCGGAGTCCTGCAAAATAAAACCAGTAAATACAGAGTGTAGAAGAACTAAGACTTTAGTTGTTAAATTTAACAGGTGACTAAGAGTACGTGTTTTTTTTTGTTGTTTATACCTTGAGCCAGGAAGGCACGTTGCTGGTGTACCCGGTGGCCAGAATGACAGAGTCGAACTCAAACTCTTGCCCGTCAACAAATTTGGCTCCGCGGGATGTAAAGCACTTTACCGCAGGCAGCACCTGTAACAGAAAACCATGGTCACACACTGTCAAGGGAAAGGAAATCACGATGACACAGTATGAAAGTGAAAGTAGTTTGAGTTTGCAATATGAAAGTGTAGAATGTAAGCTTTTGGATTAAATTATTTTCTTTTGTTTGTAAAATCAAAACATATATATAATTTAATCCAAAAACTTGCATTCAACTTCAAAGACTGTCACAAAGTTTAATTTAAAAACTTAGATTCAATTTCAAAGACTCCGAAAAACTTGTGAAAGTGACTTGGGTTTGCAATATACCTTGATATTCCGATTTCTGATCCGTTCCAGTGCTCCGACGTCCAATACGGGCGTTTTACCAGTCTTACTCTTGAGCTCAATGGGACCGATCGCAGGGCGCCTGAGACCATAGGGCTCTGTACTACCAAACATGAAGTGAGCCACAGTCAAGAGCAGGCGATCCACAACCCAGAGTGGGAACCACTTTCCCAACGTCATTGCTATTCCGAATGTTGATATCCCGAGTATTTCTCTGGGCAAGACATGCACCTGCCACAAGAGCACGCTCCGCGGTCAATAAAACAATTGTTTTCCTACAAGGACTGAAAGACAATTAGAAGAAAGCATGGAAAGAGTTGGCTTACAGTATTGCGCACGACCATGGAGGGCTTTGCATCGTGGTCGCAGAGGTCGATGCTGAGTTCCATAGCAGAATTCCCGCAGCCGACAATGAGGACCCTCTTTCCCCGATAGGCTGCGCCATTTTTATATTCGCTGGCATGAATGATGCTCCCATTGAAGCTCTTCACTCCCATATTGTCTGGAATGACCGCCTCTGCGTTCTCGCCCGTGGCGACCACCAGCCAGCGGCTTAAGTATTCAATGCGACCGCCCCCGCTGTCGGAACCAGTTTGCATTGTGCGCACTCTCCAAAGGGCGCATTCCTTATCAAAGGAAGCTGAGAGCACGCATTCGTTGAATCTGGGCTCCAGGTCGAAATGCTGGGCATAGGACTCGAGATATTGGACGAACTGCTCCTTACTCGGGTAGCGCGGGAAAGATGAAGGGAAAGGCATTAGAGGAAGCTCGCAGAACTGCTTAGGAAGATGGAGCCTCAACCGGTCATACGATCTCCGCTGCCACAACGAAGCCACGCAGTCTGCTCTTTCCAAGATTACAGAGGGAACGCCCTCCTCTTTCAGACACGCTGCGGTCGCAAGACCCGAAGGACCGGCTCCGACAATTATAGGGCCGTTCACCCAAACACACCTCAGTTTCTCCACATAACTATCGTGTACCTCCTTCCCCGTTACCCAACTCTTACCCTTCTTCTTTTTCACCCAGACACAGCTCTGTCTCTCCACATAACTATCCTGCCCCAACACCTCTGATGAACAACAACTATGCATCTCTTTCACCCAAGCACACCTCTGTTTCTCCATATAACTGTCGTGGGCCTCCTTCCCCAATACCTCTGATAAACAACAACTAGCCATGTTCTATTCTCTTTTTTCGTGGATTACAGTAAGAAATGGCAGAGGATAGTTGCCTTCTTTCCCCCTTTTCGCAGCAAGGGATAATATTGTTATATTAGCAAATTCAAAAAGCTATGTAAGAACAATGGAAAAAAGCAAGGCTTGAATTGAAACACATCCGTCCAGTACATATGTCGCCCCACCAAGACAAGCCAAATCTGCTGGGATTTGCAAGATTGCCAATTTGGTTTCAGTGGAGCTTTAGTCCTCTCTTTGAATTCTCAGTCTGCTACCACTCTCCCCACTCACTGTGCTTGAATGACAGCCCGCTGCGCTGCACTGCACTACACTACACTATACTCCGTTACGCTCCACAATGACCCCTACGGTTACATATTAAAAGCCCACACTAACACGGTAATCGAGACAATTTATCACTACCTCTCACCCCGGTACAACGTGACGACGTTATTACAACACCCAGCTTGTAGCTTGTAACAACATTTATGCTTACCCCTACACGCAATTCCTCACTCTCTCTCGATCTCGCCGGATACCCACTGCACACTGAACTATTTCGCATCCAATTCTGCCTTGTTTTCTGCGATTGCAATCCAGAAAAGCCCGGGCCTGGAGAGATATTTCTTATGAATGCCTGCACTGCTACTCCCTCACCCCTCCCCCCTTTTATATACCTCAGCCCTCCGCGCATGTCATCTGCTAAAACCAAGGATCCCATTAACCCACTTACTAGTGACGATGTAGCGTCTGATACCAGTCCTAGATATTTCGCCGGCAATTGAACAAGTCAGCCTTTCCTCCAGCTCTCGTAACGGTTGCCGGCTGGCCGGTTTTAACGTCATTATCCTAGAGTCTTTTCCCCAAAATAAAGAGAGAATACGGCGGAGGGTATGTCCTGTGGGCTCTCACCTCCATCAAACGACACTCTCTACGGACAAGAAAAAGCCAAATCAAATGAAGCTCAACACCCTGGCTTCATTCTGTTTTGTGCGCTTCCTTCCAAAAACAAATCTTCTGATCTAGGATCCTCATCATCCTACCTTAGTACTCAACAGACGACCACCTAGCAATACATCTTTACATTTAATATTAAATTTATTTATTTATTTATTTATATATAGAGTATGTTCATCACTGGCACTAGCTCATGATTTAGTGGCCTCGGCGATTAGTTTAACTACAACCCGCATTGACCACAGCCGTTGACCTGTTCTCTTCAATGTCCTCATTCCACGTGGACACTGCTTATTGATTTAGATTTCTATATCATATAGTCTAACCTTAAGGATATGCTGCCGAATGGATATAATTTTTTTTCTTTTTATTTTTAATGCGCACGTGTCCAGGAGGACCTGGAGATTGGGAGTTCTAGAGATGTCCTCGCTAGACCAGAAATTTCTAAAATATCTGGTCAAAAGTTAGTATCTTTGTAGAAGCGCATAAACAAAATGATAAGAGGGCGAACCACAACATGTCGATAGTAGTGTTGTTAGGAATGGATAGTGGAGGTGGCACATTATCTTAACATTATGATCCTTTGAATTTGTGTGTAAGTGACCCCATGACTAAAAAATGTAACTTAAGGGTATAGCTTCCTAGGTAGTCAGTCCTTTTATGGGTATCTAAAAGGTAGTCCACATGAATTATATGTGTAAAGGTGAGAAGTACATGACTTGTATTTTGATCTTTTGGATAATGATGAGGTAGTGTATAAGTTGTCTATATGCATAAAAGTTTGATAAATATTAGAATTTAATTTAATTTAATTTATATATATTTATATGAGTCTATCATGTTTTTAATTTATTCATTCGTTTATTTATATTAAATTTGTTGATTTAATTTATTTTTTTTTTACACAAATGATTTTTAAAATTCAAATTTGATTTAGAATCAAGTTGATCTATTTTTGATTAGTCACTATCTAATGATTTGAGTGTAAAAGAAATCATATTGCATGCTGTGATATTTTATAAAAGGACAAACTGCAATTCATTTATTACCATCCAAGACATCTAAGTTCTATCTAAGCATTACATAACATTATTATGGAGCATAAACCATTCATTAAGTCAACAACTTGCATCAATAGGCACACTTGACAATAAATTGGAACATCTTACATGGTTGCTTGCTATCTTTGATTTTTAATAAAAAAATGTCTTTAAATCATAATCTAAGGATTTGACAAAAGTAGAAGATACTCATTTCAAACTCCTAAGGGTTGTTTGTAACACTACATTGATTTATTGGCACAAATTTTAGACACTTAGGAGAACATAGTTCATTTGCATATGTGGGGATTTGATCTAAAACATAAAATAATTCAAGATGTCGTCTATTAAACTTTATTAAATTCAAATTTGATATCAAATCACTACTTTGGATCACAAAGCATAGTTTACAACAAAAATCTTCAAGTCACACATTAAGCTAAGTCTCAATCCCTCTTTCTCATTTTTGAAGGTGTTTGTATTTGTGTGTACACACACAATTATATATATATAAGTAATGACTCTATCAACACTTTATAGGATGAATACACAAAGTTTCAACAACTATGTCAATGAAGGGATCAAATTATGGAAACTTACACCAATGAGTTCCACAACTACTCTACATGCCTATACGATGAAATGTTTGAACATCTCTATATTCTCAAATATATGTGTGAACTTGTGCCTAATATTCATGTAAATATGGAATTTATTAAATCCTATAACTTGTGACAAGTATTTTAATGCATCCAAAATTGAATCAAAGGAAAAGATGAAGCAATAATATCTATATATATGTAAAGGAAAATCTGTGTAGGAAGGATACTATTATTTTAGACCATACCATAACATGTTAACATTAAAGACAATAATTTTTTTTAATTGAATTCACCAAAAACTAAGTTTCATAATGTATTTAGACCAAGTAGGGACAAAGGGAAGTGACTGCAAAGTTCACAATGGGGTAACAATCCATTCCCACATAGTGACTATATATCATGACCAATAAACTTTGGTTACATAGGTAACACTATATCTTATTTATGACTAGGAGATTAACCAATATATCCAATGCTTCAACACAAAAAATCATACCAAAACTTGTGGAGACCAAGAATAATTTTTTTACATGAAGTGTTAAAGGTAAATTATAACTTGCACACATCACCATTAGTAGTAATAGTCAAAAGATGATGCGAGAGAATCCAAAGTGAAATGGAAATCTCGTATCACCAAAAATATTGATATTTTGATTGGTTTATTTTCAATAAGGGCTTAGGGGTTAGGAGAATAAATATTTTGATTTGCAACTTTGTAATTTCCCTTGGGGTGAAATTGTAATTGTAATTTTTGTGGGAATTACGCATTTATGAGTATTTTCTAAGGAAAAATTAGGAAAATACTCCTCTTGGGCATCCCATTCTTGGTGGGGACCACTTGGGATGCATGTGCTTGCATGTTATATTACATGCCTTGCATGTAATTGCATGTTTGTGCCACAAGCTTTGCATATTGTTGCATGATCGTATTGGAGTCGTCGGGGCCATTGGGATTCAAAGAAGGTGTCATAATTGACCAAGGTGATTGGCCAAAAGTTAGGCGCCCATGTGAAGGTGGTGAAGGAAATAAATTTTAAAATTTTATTATCTTATCTCTCCTCAAGTTGGGCGTTGGAATTCTTGGTGGTTTATGGATGTTGTTTTGGGAAACCAATGGTTGTTTCTTCTCACACCATTTATATATAATGATGCTTGCTCATTTGGAGAAGGAGGCTTTTGGAGAAGTTGTGGTTGCATACCTAGATGCTGCCATAATGAAGACATAATGTTGAGTTACATATTTTTGTATGAGTGAAGCGCATGTTGTAAGGGAGCATGTGAGCTCCATGTTTATGTATTTCATTTTCATATTTTGAAGTTAATACATGTTGCAGATTTCTCTTCCATTTTATATGTTTCAAGTTAATTTTTGGCCTTCTTGCATAGTATTTTATTTGTGTTTGTGATTATATTTGAGAGGGAGAGTCTCTCTTTCCATCAAAAGAGTATCATCATATAGAGTTTTGTACAATATCTTAGACTTCACAACAATGATACTCCAAATTCTTACTCCATGGGGTGAGTGTATCATATAAATGAGGTACAAGTAAGTCACCAATGTACATTCATTTATGTTGTTAAAACTATGTTGGTAAAATATTTGTTAGAAGGAACTATAATTAAAGTTACCTTTTATAAATCATTTTGAACATGAAACATTTAAAAACTAAAAAAAACCTTCATTCAAAGGTCATGATAACATAAATTTCAATTTTTTTCAACCTCTTCCTTGATTGATTTGCATTAGAGAAGCATTTTCACACTCAAATTTCCTTTCAATAGTGTCTCCCAAATCTGCAATATGTGTCTCCATAAACAAGTCTAAAACACTTCTCAAGAGATCATCCTACTTGAAGTTGTATCTAAAAGACTATGTATGTCCAAATATAAGAAATCACTAGAAGCTTTCAAAGAAGCAACATTGAACTCTAAATTAGCAACAGATGATTGAGATGTGATCTCAATATGAGGATGAGGAGAAAGAACATAAGTCTTTATGTCACCTGAATGTTCAAGACCTATAAAATACTTAAGCTCCTCTAAAGTATCATCATCAAAGGGTGTATTATCTACACCATCAAGTAGAATGAGGTAATATGAATCTAAATCTTCTAGGAATGAAGAAATATGAGGGTCCCCAAACATCTCCTAGAGCTTAGTCTGAAGTGTGTGGCTCAGACAATCAATGTCCAATATAGCCCACATAGTATCATTATCAACACTAGAACCAATCAATCCCTACTACATAATCAATTTTATTACCCCATACTGATTTCCTTCTAGGTGTGTGGTTCAAGGTTGAGCCATAAAGGTAAGGTATTTTTTTGAGCCATCTAGGATGGATTAGAATGCCTTTTTTCCAAGACTCATAATTGTCCTTATCCAAGATTATCACAAAAGGGTGAATAAAAAACCCATGATAGAATCCTCAAATGATTACAAAAGACGCCAAAAATAACACCCCCCTTTACACTACTATCAAAAACCACCCCAAAAAATCACCCTTTTCCAAGTTATAATGAACACTAGGCCATAATGGCCAAAATTATAAATTCTAATGCAAAGTGAACCTAATAAAAAATATGGAAAAAATAGCCTTGTATTTGTCTAGTTCTCTTCAATACCTTTCCAATGCCTATTCATTTTTGAAAAAATGGAGCTCTAGATAAAATTGATGGCATGTTGAAGAAAAATGAAGCAAACAACTTCAACCTACAATGTCCAACAAAAAATTACAAAAATATTTTCAAAGCCTATGTGGATGGAAAGTGCTCATCTCTAGCTTTTTGATGATATCTTGTTCATCAAAATTTGATAATCGAGGAAAAAGTTGTGTAAGTTTGAAAAAATGCCCAATTTGACCAATATGAGGGTCTTGGTAGCCCCCGAGCAGCCCATAGATAGCACCGCCAGTGGTGATGGCCATTGGGCCTCGACTGGATCTAGATCTTTGGTAGTTTATTGGTGGAGTGGTTGTTGTTTAAAGTTAGTTGGTGTCATGGTTAGCAAGAATTTGTGGCTTTTTAGTCACTAGCAGTTAGTGCCTTTAGTGAGCGACCAAAGGCAACAAGAGCTAGTGTTGGTGTCTTAGGCATTGGTTCTCAACGCTTAAAGCACAATAAGAACTTATGTGTTGTATGCTCAACACTACAAAAAAAAAGATTTTTTTTGACTTGCCAGTCGTACGACTACAAATGAGGGAGTCATAGACCCTCCTAGTAAAAAAATTTGCTTGATGGCTCTCGACCCTAATATGGGAAAATTTTATGTCAAAATTTGTGTCATTAACCTCTTTAATGCATTGGAAAGGTCTATTTGGGTCGAAAGTGCTCCAGTAAAAAGTTGTTCACCAGACCTAAGCTTCCAACCCCAACTTACAACTATGTCAAACAATCTCCAAATCAGATAAAATGAAAGCCATTCTTGACTTTCTTGAGCATCTTGGATGTGTTGGAACATTCAGAAATGCTACCAATATAACCATAATTGTTGTAATCACCCACAAATTACAAACACATATGAAAAATGAAGAGGTTATCAAATCTTCATAAATCTTTTCCAATTCTCTAGAATGTTCAAAATATAAGAGAAGAGCATGCAATATTTTACAAGATCTCACATAAAAAGCTCAAACTTTGAATCAGGAACCTACAAACTTAGAATTTTTAAAACAAAAGATTTGATACCATGTTGGAAATATGAAATAGATTGATAACCCAAGGAACTTTATAAGGTAAATTCTAAGCTACATAAACTAGAAAAACATAAAAAAATGCAAACCAATGACTCTGAGAGATATGCAATGTCAGTGACAATAATGCATTAAGATTTTCTAAGATGAAGAATGTATATGCAAGAGTATCCAAGAGTATGCATAAGCACACAACTAAAATCTAGGTATTGAGTTTATATAGAAATAGATAGAGGATGGAGGTGGAAAACCAACCAATAGGAAGTAACCACCAATATTAAATAAAGATCAAAATAGTAAACTCTCCACCCTTTTAGGATGGTGACACCTCATCACCTTATCTCCTAGTTATTAAATAATAAACTCACTTTATTATCCTAAACAAGCTTAATAAAAGTGTAGGAAAATCTAGGACTAAGAGAAAATAAATTAACCTATTAGGAAAATAAAATCCTATACTAACAAATATTTTGATGTTTTATATCTTTAAATTTCACTTAAGCTTTTGAAAGAAAATAAAAAAGAGAGGGAGAGAGAAAGAGAGGTTAGAAATCCTAAATTTCTTAGCAATCTTGCATGAATATACTCCATAATTGTAAAAAATATCATTACTAGTTTATATTTCACCAAATTCTATCATAGTTACACATAAATGGGGCATACTTCAAAGGAAACTCAATTTAAGAAAGATACCAAAATACACCCAGACAATGGCACATTACTTTGATATTTCAAAAAGATTGATAAGAAATTTACAACTCAATTGACATCAAATTTACAATCTTTCAAGTATAGACAAAAATATTCACTTATCTAGTTGAAAGGAAACCATAAAGTGAGAAAATTTCATAATTCTTCAATTATTTGTCCCACAGTTATCAACAATTTACAATCCTTTAAAATGATCAATCACATGAATGTTTATAAACACAGACACTCAAAATAAGTTACAAATCAATGGACCAAATTAAATTCTCAATCAATGGCCTAGATTTAAAATGACATCATATTCTTCTTTTCAACAACATATTCTATTTTATGATAAGTATTGGTATATTCCTAGCATATTCCCTTCTTTTGACAAGTTGTGTGAATACTTCATCAAAACCGGATTAGAAATCAAAAGCTCCAACTAACTGAAATTTAAAACTATCTATAAAAGAAATTAATTAAATTTATCAAATAACACCATCTTTGCAAAATAAATTTGACCAATCACTTGAAATTAACAACATTAAAAAAAATATCATTTTATTATTTTTATTTAAAGCATTGATTTGAATTTAAATATAAGAAAATGGATTTTTTAAATATTTTAATGAAATCATAATAAAAATAACGCTCTTTAAAAAGTCCTCATAAAAAATTAAAAGAAAAAAAGAATATTAAGAAAAAATCTAAAGGTTTTTCTTTAATATTTAATTTTTTTAGCTCGTTTACATGGGAATTTTAAAAAGTCTTTAAATATTCAGATGAACTCATTTAAGAGGGAATGTCTTTAACTTTTCGTGTGGTAATGTTTAAGGAATAAAGGAGTTGATTCATTTTCCTTTTTAAACCCATACTTTATATTTTATGTGTTTTTATTTTACCAATTTTTATTTCTCACCTTTTTTCAAATGCTAATGTATTTTTAACATTTTGTCTTTCTACGTGATTTCCTTTTTATGCAAGAATCTGATAGCCATTGGGTTATAACATGATTTTACAATATATAGCTTTTCATTTTGTTTTTTTTTTTCAATTTTTTAATTTTTTTAATGGGAATTCGGCTTGTTATGAGAAGTTCAAGTGAATAATGCAGTTACACTATATCTTTTGAGTAATGAGATTGCAACTAGATTTTGTGAGAAATCAAACTCTAAGTGAAAATTTAGAGGAAATTAAGTTCGTATTGAACTAGATTTTTAAACATGAAAAAGTACAGTTGCACTTCATTTTTTCATAAATATTCTTATAAAATGATTTTTTATCTATCATTTATGTGGTTGCAAAAACTTTTCTAGTTAAGTGAACATTTCAAGATTTTGGATCTGAATTGGTTATTGCATTTTAATTATTCATTGAATCTTCATTTAATTTCTTTTTAATGTTTATAAAGCCTTTCTACAATTGAAAACCATTTAGAGTTTATTAAAACTCTTTAAAATTTATTAAAACTTTTAGGATTTTATTAAATATTAAAAAAACGTATATTTTCATTTTATTTTTAGGGACACATGGAATACCAAGAATGCTATGGTGAATTTATCTTGACATGAAATCATTTTTTGTGGCAATCAACTGCAAAAAAATTCAATTGAACCAAACATTGTGGAAAAAGTTTGATGAAGTGACCTTGGACTAGTTATAGGTGAGACCCTCGCAAGTGAATAAATTACTTATTATAATAAAACTTGAAGAATTTTAAAAGGAATATGGGCTTAATTTTAAGGATCTTTCTATTTATGGTGAAATTTGACCATTGAGATAATCGATTTTGAGACCTGAAGGACTTTGAGGAACTTATTAAAACTACAAGGAAGGCTAAAACCTAGCAAAAAGGGGGGTCCTCATTTTGCTAAAAGAAATGAATAGGGCATGTTGTAAAAGGAACAACTAGCAACCAAAGAAAACCAACAAAATTTGAAGAATTTTAGAAATAAAAGAAAATTTATGTACAAGTCAATCTCATGATGTATTTTTTAGTCAAAGTCAACGTAGATAAAATCCACAAAGAATTTTACCTCTCTTAAAATAAAATCAAATTTTTGAACAAAATTCAAATATCCCAAGGATTTGAATATTAGTTCTTGACTTGCAAGGTAACTCAGTAGTTCGAGGTGTATATTGTTACAACAAAGAGACTTGCATGCTTAGAGATTGCAAAATAGGGTTTTATGAAAATAACAACTTCATTCACTTATTCCGCCCCAAATAAGTGCTCAATGATCTACAATATAGTTAAATTTAAGCATTCTAGGACACTATATGTCATCTGATTTGCAATATTTTGATACTCTATATCTTTAAATTTTAACTTTAGATTTTGAAAGAAAAGAGAAAGAGAAAGAGAGGTTAGAAATCCTAAATTTCTTAGCAATCTTACATAAATATACTCCAAAAATATAAAATATATCATTACCAATTTATGTTTCACCAAAATCTATCACAATTACACATAAATAGTGTATAATCTAAAGGAAACTTATCAATTTAAGAAAGGAACCAAAATACACCCAGATAATGATGCATTACTTCGATATTTTAGGATATCGACAAAACAATTACAACTCATTTAAGATTTACAAAGTTCATGAATCAATTGACATCAAATTTATAATCTCACAAGTATATATAAACAAAATTTATTGATCTAGTTGAAAGGAAATGATGAAGTGAGCAAAAATTGACAATCCTTCAATTATTCACCCCATCATTATCAACAATTTCCAATCCTTTAAAACCAATCACATGGCCTTTTGTAAATACAAAAACTTAAAAATAGTTACAAATCAATAGACCAAATTAAATTCTCAATCAATGGTCCAAATTTTTTTAATTAAAAGGCACTTGGCCCATATACATATACATATATATATATATATATATATATATATATATATATATATATATATATATAATAAAATATTTTACATAGAGTTTATATCTGATATTGCAAAAATATATTGACCCCCAATCTACCTTTGAGATAACCACTTTTAATTACAATGTAGATGGGGAAGATCAATACAAAATTTAGCCATAGTTTGCTAAATTTGACAAATTCAAGCAAGAACAAGGCATGTAGAAAGCTTCTGGATAAACATCTTCACCACTTCATCGCTGCCACAAAACCAAACTACATACAAACTAGCCAAAAAATTGCTTACTGTCGATCAATATACTACTCCATACGCTCCACTTGAACCAAATTCTCATCTTGAGCCTCAGCCTCCTAAGCATGCAATCCATGAGCAAAAAAATCATATCCTGCAATTGGTTCCCTCTCTATTTGGACCCCACGAGCCAAACATGGGTGATCTACAATCCCATGACCCACCATGTTGGCCTCCTTTGTGCCATTGCGAGAAAATTCAGACTCCAAGTGACCTTCATTAGGAACAAAAGATGTCCCTCGATCTCTCGGTCTAGCAAGAGAAGCATTCAGAAGAGGATGAGGGGAATGTGCTCTAAGAAAGGAAACAACATAGTACTTCTCCTTAATGTCCATGCCCATAGTCACACAAATTCTTCAACAATTTTTCCTTAGAGCCCTCAACAACATGCTATCACTTCTATATTGCAAAGCCAGTTTAATAGAATCATAAACTTCCTCAATTCCCTAGCGATGCTTGATAAAATCTCTAGGAAACAAACCTCCTATATACCCATCCCCAATGAAGATATTGTAACCTTGGACTTCAACTAAAACAACATTGTTCAGAAAAAACTGAGGTTTGACGAATTGCTTTGCCATTAACATTAACTCTCCCAGAGATTGGAATAAATCCATGATGTTTAATAGAAAAATAGAGAGCACCTAAGATGGGAAGATTATCCTTCTTGCATGCGGGCTCATCACCTCCACGCCAAGCATTGTTCTAACAACTTCCTCAACCCTAGGGAAATCCAGATTAAACACCATTTTCAAACAATCATGGGAAAGGTACTCCTCGAAAGGATGCTCCCAAGGTCACACCTTCATATTTACTTTGAGATTCCATGGTTTAAAAGCCATCTTGCCACTTTTCAACACCTTCCTTTCACACCTTTCACCATACAGACAATCGACACACTCAGAATAAAAGCTAATTGCATAACTTCAGATAATTATGCCACATAGAAATACCTCCCTTTATAACCAATAAAAGCACATGCAAATATGCTTTCATGATTTAAAGGAATATTTTAAACACATGAGAAGGAGAGCCCATTTAATTTGTTGCAAATAAGCCTTATTGTAAATCGTGCAAATGGGGCTTTCCAAGCCCAACTCTCTGATTCACACTCCAAACCATCATAGCTTCTTGTACCTACAAAACAAAAAAAATTAGATAAAACCCGATTCAATCAACACTTGTCCACATTTGGACACTGTTGTCGTAAGAAAATATGAAAGTGTGCCTTTAAAATCCATCGCCAGTTTGAGGACACAAGTGATGCAATTATAGCCATGATGGGGTACCTTGTATAGTGTAATGTAATCACTACCCAATACATCTGCCAACCAAGAGTACCAAACAACCTTCAATTAATCAACCAAAAATTTGCTAAGGAGTAAAAACTTGCTCTATTAGTACTCTTTCTTGAAGACTTGGAGTTTTTTTGATAGCCTCATCACCTTCAAATAATTCCAATTTAGATTAGCAAGGACATCTGCTAATTTATTACCCTTACGATATGTGTGGGAAATTCAGATATCTCCAAATGAAGATATAAGTGCCCAAATTTTTTGAAGGATATATCTTAGTTTTCAGTTGCAAATTCTTTTCACCTTACATGCATTCACTATCAAAAAAGAATCACCCTCTATATGAAGCTTAGTGATATTCAAGGTCTTTGCCAAAATTAGTCCAAACAAGAAAACTTGAGCTTCCGCCATGTTATTTATACAACTAGACAAATGAACTACTTTAGCTGCAAGAAACAAACCCTTCTATTTTTGAATACAACAACCTGCCCCTGAGACACTTAGATTTCCCCTAGAAGCTCCACCAAAGTTGAGCTTGCAAAATGAGGATTTAGGAGGCATCCACTTAGCATATTCCTTTTTTCAACAACATAGTCTATTTTTTGGTAAGTTATTGGTATATTCACATCATATTCCCCTTCTTTGATAGGTTGTGTGAATACTTTATCAAAAACGGATGAGAAACTAGAAGCTCCAATTGAATGTAATTTAAAAGTACTCACAAAAGAAAATAATTAAATTTGTTAAATATCACCATCTTTGCAAAGTACATTTGACTAATCACTTGAAATTGACAACATTTAAAAAGATGTCATTTCTTTATTTTTATTTAAACTTTTGATTTGAATTAAAAAATAAAAACATAATTTATTTTTTTAATTTTAATGAAATTATAATAAGAATAGTGCTCTTTAAAAAATCCACATGAAAACATTAAAAAAAAAGCATATTAAAAAAATAAAACCTAAATATTTTCCTTTATTTTATTTTTTTCTCTTTTACATGGTAATTAAAAAAATCTTTAAATATTGAAATGAAATAATTTAAGAGAGAAAGCATATTATTCATTTAAAGCTTAGAAATTTTCCTTTACTTATTTGATCCCTTTAACTTTTCAGATATGATAATGTTTAAGGAATAAAGGAGTTGATTCATTTTCTTTTGTAAACCCATACTTCATATTTTATGTATTTTCACTTTACCACTTTTCATCATTCATCTCCTTTCAAATGTTAATGTCTTTTTTATTTTTTTTCCTTTTATGTGGGAATTTGATAAACATCAAGTTATAAGTGGGATTTTGATTTGTTATAGACATCGTAGGTTTTTGACTTGCTATGGACATTTCAAGTGGATAATCTAGTTACCTTGTAGTTGCACTTCATTTTTTTGCAAATATTTTTATGAAATAATTTTTTATTTTCTATTTATGTGGTTGTGATAATTCATTAAGTGAATATTTTGAGATTTTAGGTTTGAATCAATTATTGTGTTTTAATTATTTGTCAAATCCTCTTTTAAGTTCTTTTTAAAGTCTATTGAATCTTTTTAAAAATGAAAGTCATTTAAATTTTATTAAAACTTATTAAATTTTATAAAACAATTAGGGTTTTATTGAAATTTAAAGAAAAGATTTATATTTTCATTTATTTTAGAGACAAATTTGGAATACCAAGAATGTTATGGTGAATTTATCTCAACATGAAATCATTTTTCTTGTGACCATTGGGTGCAAAATTTATCAACTGAACGAGACATTACATAAAAGGTTTGCTGGAATGACCTTGGACTAGTTAGAGGTGGGAACTCCACAAGTGAATAAATTTCTTATTTTAATAAATATTGAATAATTTCTAAAGGAATACATGCTTAATTTTTAAGGTTATTTTCATTTATGGTGAGATTTAACCATTGAGATAACTTATTTTGAGACCTAGAGGACTTGGAGAAACTTATCAGCATTCAAGATAGGCTAAAACCTAGCAAAAATAGGGGGTTCTCATTTTTCTAAAAGAACAAAAATGGGGCATGTTGTGAAAAGGCACAACATAGGAGTATCCTTTAGCCACTAGTCTAGTCTTGTATCACTTTAACCACCCATCTACTACAATTTTCTTCTTACATATCCACTTGCGAGAAATGGGGTTTCTTCCTTCAAATAAAATCATAAGATCCTAAGTGTCATAACTATATAGGTCCATCATCTCTTCTTGCATGGATTGCATCTAAGTATCACCATCCTTTAAGAGACATTTTGTAAAATATCTAGGTTCATCATCAACACTCAATAAAGAAAATAAAAAATAAAATTATAATGGTCTATACTTGTCAAGTGGACTACATTGTCTTATGGATCTCATCAATGTGGGATTCAAGAGCTTTATCAATTCTTTTGTATGCTCATCATGTATATCCTCATATGAACTCTCATTTGAATCATCTTTTTCATATCCATCCTCTAACCCATCTATATATTCTTCTGCATGTGTCTCTTCTTGCTTCTCAAACTTAGTCTCAAAATATATGATTATATGCCATTATTTTTCCTTTGGTTGTTTAAGACCTAAATAAACTCTAAATTCTCTAAAAATCACATCTCTAGAATAAATAATTTTTGGGTTAGTGCATTTCAAATTTTATATTTTTGTATTCTCATCATATGTTATGAAGACACATTTATAAGCTTTTAGATCACTTTTCTTAAGCCACATGAACATAAGTCTCACAACCAAAGATCCTTAAATATGAAATAGAAGGGTTCTTGCCTATCCACACTTCATAAGGTGTTTTATTAACAAGAATTAAACAAGGAGGTCTATTAATTAATAATAAGTAGTAATTACAAACTCAACCCAAAAATACAATCCAATTGCATACCACTCAACATACTTTTTTCTCTTTCTATTAAGATTCAATTCATCCTTTCTATAACCCCATTTTTGTTGTTGTGTGTATAATGTATTTTTATACCAAATAATACTTGCATGCTTAGATAAAAAAATCTATAGAGAAATATTCATCACCATTCTTATATCTCAACACCCTTATCTTATCTTATGTTCTATTTTATTTTCAACCAAGACTTTAAATTCCTAAAAATTAGAAAAAAAATAAAAAAATTGAAACAATATAATGAGATTTTCTCATGAAACCCACATCCATTCAATCAAATACATTCAAATGAATGATTTCTAATAATCTCTTTTCCTTATAAATTTTAAAAGGAAATAATGATCTATTTTATTTACCAAACACACAATGCCTACAAAAATCAAAATGCTTATTAGAATAATTAAAAAATGTCAACCATATTTCTATTAATAAAGGTTCTAAGATAATTTATTTAATGTGACCCAAACATTGGTGCTAGAACATACATGAATTTTATATTTTGTATTTATATTTGTAGAGTTAAAAAATGTGGAGGATTTTAGCCCAAATAAATTCCCAACATGAGATCCTTTAGCTACCACCAAACTACCTCCCATCAACCTGTAACAAAACTTATCAAATGTCACATTAATTCTAGAATCATTCAACTTAGATATAGAAATTAATTTTCTTTCAAGTATTAGAATGTGAAAAATATTATCAAGAGATTTAATTCTCCTATCATTAATTTTAGAGCTCATCTTTCTTGTTTTGATCGGAATTTTTGGTTATTTTTATTTTTTAAGTTTAAAATTCAAAATTTTAAAAATGCAGGTTAAATTTTTTGCAAGAATATTTTGCGATGGTCATCAAATTTAATGCCATGCATCACTGATGTCAACAGTTTTTTCACGATTCTAGTGGCGTTGGAACCGTATTTCAAAGCTCTTCAATTCCATCCATGCAATTTTTCCAGATTGTTCTCCAAGTATATTTTATTTAGATTTTTGTGTTTTCACACTCTAGTGAATTACTTGGATGTCTTAACTCCTGGAAAATTTGTGTTTGTGTGGGATGACTCATTTTTGGATGTTCTATATATATTTCCAATAGTTTGTCCTATTTGGACATTGTAGACATTGTTTTATGCACATTTTCTTTTGTAGATGCACTGAGATAAACTGCCATCATGGTGTATACTTTTTAAGGATTTTAAACATCTTGTTGTGCCTTTTGTATTCACACTAAGATATAAAGTGCCATGGGGGGGTTGATGTTTTCCTTTGGTTTACCATCACACCTTTTTCAAGTGAGTGTCCCTTCCATGACAATAGTGAATCCTAGTGATTCTTGCCTCATGCGTGTGTGCCTTAGTTTGCACACCCTTTTATTTGTAGGTTGTTTCTCCTACATGCACTTATTGGTTTCACATAATTCCAGTGTTCCTATCATGGCTCTCCCTTTTTAGCATTATAGGGGGGTTTCTACTATTGGTGCTAATGCTTCCTTGGTTTCATGTTAGAGTGATCTACGTATCTAGTTCTTGTTCCTATGTACTAGGCAGATGTAGTGGTTGGTTACCCATGCATTTTAGTGAGATGGAGCATTTACCATATGGAAATTCTTCGATTCCTATTTCTGGAGGTGACCTTCCATTTTTATTTGATTAAAGACTATTGGGCACCTGTATTTTCAACTTGCATCTTGCATGTTGAGTAGTGTCGTTGGGTTCACTCATACAGTTTCATGTACTCTTTGTATCTTTGAGTTCCAGATGTTTGCCTTTTTTTCCATCTAATTCGAGTAGTGTCATTAGGGACACTCATGCATATTATTATCTCTCTCTTGATTATTTTTCTTTATACTATTTGGTACTTGTATTATCGACTTGCATCTTGCATGTTGAGTAGTGTCATTTGGGTCACTCAAGCAGATTCATGTACCACCTATATCTTCAACTTCTAGATGTTTGCCTTAGTTTTCCATCTGATTCAAGTAGTGTCATTGGGAGCACTCATACACTATAGTCTCCTTGATCTTGACATTTGTATCTTTGATTACTAGATGTTTTTGCCTTTGTTTTCCATCTGATTCAAGTAGTTCCATTGAGGGAACTCATGTAGATTCTTTTTATCTTGATGTTGATCATCATTTGTTTTAGAAGAGGTTCTTCATTTCAACACCATATCAATCTTCATTTGACAATAGTCTACAACTTCTTAGTGCTTATGTGATGTTCTACACGTTCCTCTTTTTCAAGGCATTATCTTTTTTGGAGGCTTCTTCAGTCCTTCACTTGGCTTTCATCTCTTTTTGGAGTGGAGTTATTCCCATGAGGTTTTCTCTATTTCCCTGTATTATAGAGATCTTATGTTTGTGCATGGGTACCTTACCGGGCCTTGTTTGTCGGGACCCATCATGCATTCTATTTTTAGTGTTGTTTAGCTACTCCCTAAGTTCATCTTAAGGGGGTGTTAGAGTTATCATGTATTAGAGAATAATTAATTACTTTAATTAATTATTATTCTAATTCTCATGCACTTAAGGTAAACTTAGGTTTGCTTTATTAGTTAACTCAATGCTTTATTTATGTTAACTACAAAGCTAATATTAGATCAATTTGTCTCATCACATAGGATTTTGACACTTGTCATGATCTATTCCCTTTATCATTAGGGTTTCTCTTATAAAGAATTTATTCTCTCATGTAATTATGCAATCATGTAGCTTTTTCTTGTTAAGGAATATTGCATATATTATTTGCAGATCTCTTGCATGTAAGGTGTATTTGTTCATTTTTTGATCCTGTGGCTCATGGTTTTGTGCTTGTTTCACAATTCTAACAATCAAAATACACTGCACCTTTCCTTTATCAACAATTTGATGGGTAGTGTTGTTAGCAAGGAAAATATCCCCTCCATCATAAGCCTTGTGAGATGAAAACCACTCCTTTTAAGGAGTCACATGGTACAAGAAACTTGAATCAATGATCTAAGAAATATCACTAATATTATTAGAAGAAACAAATAAAGAATTATTATCACCATCATTGGAAGATTTCTCTATGAAGGAATCAAATTATTTCTTATTGATTCTACATTCCTTCTTCACATGCACTCTCCTCCCAAAGTTCCAAGATTTTATTCTACTATTCCAAGTGGTTTTGGATCAACATCTTGATTTGGATCCCTCTTTTTATTTATTACTATCCCAATTATACCCACCATTATCCTTAAGCCTTTCATAAACATCCAAGGCATCCTTTAAGACCTCATTCATGAATTTCCTTCTCATCTCCTCTAAAAAAAAAGTACTAATGAGACCATCCATATTTAACTCTTCACCACCACCACTAATGATAGTAATTAAATTTTCTCAAGAATCAAGAAAAGAGAAAAGTAGCAAGATAAAGCTATATTCTTCATCCATATTAACATATGATTAAATAAAAATATTTCAATTACCTACAACTAAATCACCATCTTCCAAATTTTAAGAATACAACTATCTTTTGGGATGAAATTTCTTGGTTAAAATTTTAGTATGATAAATATCACTCATCCTCTTCCATAGCTTGTATGAAGTGGCCTCCTTAGAGAGATTCAAGAGGATAGAATTCACAAGGCATGATTGAATGGTTCCTCACGCCTTGTCTAAATTTAACCAATCATCATCAAATATTGTAAATGGATTTTTTTCATTTTAAACAAACACACACTTATCTCTTTCTTCCAAAATATATTCTATTTTTAGCTTCAACATCTTGTACCTAGTGCCATTTAATTTCTCAATATCTAAAAAAGAGGTAGAGCCCATGGTCTTTAATCCTTCATATATTTATAAATCTCACTTAAAACAAAATCTCCCACGACAACAAAAAAACATTCAACACTTTTAGAAAGATGTATCCCTCTATAAATAACCAAGATCTTATACCAAATGTTATCATTTAAAGGTGAATAATGCTTGCAATAATTTTTTTTCAAATTTATATAAATATAATCTTTAATTATGCAACAATAGATTACCCATAAAAAATTGTGTGAGTATTTAAAAATAGCAATAAGAAAATTATAAAATTATAAAGTTACAACATATAACATCATATTACATAGAGAAACTCTCTTTGTAAAAATATCAACCATCAATTAGATGCTCAAGAATTTATTAATATTCAAGAATAAAATGTATATAAAACAATTTAACTCCCTTCAATTTTTTAAGAGATTCTAGTAGAACTTGTGTACTTGTGAAATAACATATTTAAACTAGTATCTCATGCCTCTATTTTATGAAAAAAATGAGAGAAATACCAAAAATAGTTTCCAGAAATAATGTAGCATCAAACCATGGTAAAATATAAAAACTCCCACATCCAAAAGAAAGAGGATTTTCCAAGAATAGTAAAATTAACTCCTAAATGAGCCATGGATTGCAAAAATAACCTTTGTACTAATAATTTAAACATATTTGACTTTTAACTCCATAATGAACCATATCCCAAGATACTAATATGAGATCCACGAACAATATGCAAGATGTTACATTGCTCAATTCTCATGGCCAATTAGAGGAATATGGTAAAATAGCATTATAATTGCCACTATCAATTCTACTCTTTTCATAAATTCCATTAAAATTAATATTACGAATAAAATAAATAAATAATAAAATAATAATATCTCTCAATAAATGGGTGTCCAAGTACCCATTCCAAGATTGTTTGAGATGCATAAAACAATAACATCACACTATCCTAACATGATTAATTATTCTAACCATTTAATCTTATCTCCAAATATTAATAACTTACATGATTTTCATGCTTTAGCAAAATCAATATCAATCTCATACAAATATTTCATTTCATAAAAATCAATAGTTTTAATTCTCATCTCTATCATAAAATTATGTCTTCTACTTAATGAATATACTAATTTATTACAATTTCTACTTCTTAATGCATTTGCATTTTATTAAAATTCTATGTTCCAACACAAATATATAATTCTACAAATTCAACCCATTTAACATATTGAGCTCTCAACTTTAGCTATTTAGATTTATTAATGCTTGATGGTCAATATATAAAACATATTATTTTGATAATAAGTAGTGTCTCTATTTATTTAATTTTTTTATAATTGCATAAATTCTTGATCATAAACTAGATATTTTATTTTTGCATCATTTAAATTTTTACCCAAATAAGTAACAGGTCTTCATTTCTAACTTAATACAACTCCAATAGAATTCCCACTAACATCAAAATGAACTTAAAATAGCTTATAAAAAATTTGCAAAGCCAACACATGTTCAATTATTTTCTTATTTATGAGTTCAATTTTTTTATCAACCACAACAATCCACTTCAATTATTTCTATGTCACTAAAATTATTGATAAACTTCTTGTAAAAACTAAATAATCCATGAAGATATCTACTTTATAAATGCTTTTGGCCATTCAAAAATAAATTTGATTTTCTTAGGATCCATATTCAAATCGTTAGGAAAAATTACAAAACCTATAAAACTAGCTCTTTCTTCATAATACTATATTTCCTCACATTCATCAACATTTTTTTCTTTCAACCTTTGTAGTACAAATCTAATATGCTCTATATGTATTTTACTAAAAATTATAATATCATCTATGTATACAATAAAAAATTTACTCAGATGTGATTTCAATACTTCATTTATTAGCCTCATAAAAGTACTAGGTGCATTAGTAAATGTGAAGGCATTACCAACCATTCATATAAACCTTATTTTATCTTAAATATTATGTTCCACTCATCTCCTTCTCTAATTTTGATTTGTTGATATCCACTTTTCAAATCTATCTCATTGAAATATTTTGTGCCACATTAACAATCTATAAGATTGTTCATCCTTTGTAAAGAAAATTTGTACTTGATAATAATGTTTTTAATAGCTCTAGATTTTTTACACATTCTCTATGCCCCTCCTTCCTTTGGTGCTAAAACTGGTAGTATTGCACATGGAATCAAACTTTATTTTATCAATCCTTTCTTCAACAATTATGCAACTTGCTAGTTCAATTCTTCACTTTTAGTTGGTTTAAACATGTGTGTGGCTTTATTAGGTAAACTTTATGAGTTTAAATTAGATACATATGACTTCTCTCTAGTAAAAATATTTCAAAAAAACTATTAAAAATAATATATCAATATACTATGTCAACAAGCTAGAAATATGAGGATGTACTCTTGCATTTTCTTCTCCCACTTTTGTGGCATCTTCTTTTCTTATAAATAAAAATAATTATTATTTTATTTCTTCACATTCTTAGCAATTTCATGAAATTTACTAGCATTACTCTTGCAATATCAATCATTCATTCACCATCCTTTTTCAATAGTAAAAGTACACATTTCACTTTATCTTTTGTAAATTTGTAAGTATTTTCTCTCCCATCATGTATATGTTTCCTATGAAACTATCACATGGTCCACCCAGCAAAATATGACAAACATCTATTGGTATGAGGTCACAAAAAACCTCATCTCCATATACTCAAATTTAAATTTCATAAGATGTTGTTCACTAACCAAAATTATATGGTCATTTTGTAACCAAGATACTTTATATGAATTAGGATGCTCTAGCATTTTTAAAATTAATTTCTCCACCATTTTACTTGAAACTTGATTGTTAAAACAATCACTATTAAATTAACCAACTTTACATAGAATTCTAATTAAAAAAATTATTTGTAATAGTTCTTATAAATCTTTACAAGACAAAAATTATTCTTAGCAAGAATGGTTCTCCTTTTTCTAGTAGACTTGTTAAAATTATTAGAAGAAATTTTTTCATCAAGATGCATTGATCTTGTGGTTCTTTTAGATCTTCTTTAATATTCTCCTTGTGGCTAATTACACTCAAATGATATGTGACCTTCATCTCCACACTTAAAAAAAGTGGTTCTTCTAGATTACCTTCCACCAAGTTTATTCCATATCTACTTCAACATCTTTTATAGCTATATTCTTTTACTGCACTAACTTTATATAATTTATTTTGTTTCAGCATCATCATCATCATGAGCTCCTCGTCCACTTCCTTGGTTGCTACCTTTAGAAAAAACATTTCTTCTTCCTCTCTTATTCTATCTATTTTAAATCTACAATTTATATTATCTTTAAGATTTAGTGAAATTAATATGATTTATAAACATGATATATAGTTAATATACTCAATTCTTCCTTGATTGAACCCCTTAAACTATTTATATATCTAGACACCTTCTCTTGGTTACATTCTTGATGACCAAATCTAGTAGATAACTTATAATGGTCCTTAGTATAATTTTTCTATCTCACATTTTTTAACCTATTTAGTAGATCTAGTTGATAAAATATTGAAAAAAACTTGGATTTCCATTTATTTACCATCCTTTCCTATTTTTCAATTTTAGGCTTATCTTTCCTATTTCTCTCCAATTGAGTTTCCTTCTACCAGATTTAAAAATAATCTTTCAACTCTATCTTATCAAAATTTACTTTATTAGGATGATATAAATATTCTCATATTCAAAATATCCTTCAAGATCATTAATCCAATCAATCAATTCTTTAGGATCTAGACTATTTGAGAAATTATGTATATCCATTTCACTTTTCTTACCAAACCTTGTAAGTGTTTTTATTATTCTCTATTTGCCTCTTTCTTCTTCAAATATGAATGCTTCTTCTAATCCAACATCATCATGTTCATAATCACTATCATCTAATTTAGGGTTCATAATACCTCTTCTATCATGTCCAACCAAATATGGATATTCCTAATCATAGTGAAAATTTTCTCAATTAATTCTACAAAATAATTTTAGCCTATATCCATCCTTCTTCTAGGTGGAATATTTAAAATTTGATGTGAACCACCTCAATATTTATTAGTCTATCTACTATAATTTAAATTATGAGAATATTCTACCCAACATTATCTTAGTATAAGACTTATGGTGTCAATTTTTTAATACACCTTGATTTATCAACCTTACTATATTACTCCAATATCAAATAATATCAAACCTTGCTTTACCCTACTCTAATACCAACTAATATAGTCAAGGTAGGGTCTAGTTAGATATTATCCAACCATTCATCCAATAAAACTTTCATATATAAAAATTATTTAAACATGGTCAAAATTTATAGAAACCAATATGCAAGGAGCAACATGATATCATTTATCAAATTTTCATAAGAGCTAAATTACATGTTTAGGCATCAACCTTTGGTTACAAAATAGATCTTATGATCAAGTACTTAATTGATTTTTCCCTTATTCAATTGCTTCATTAACTTATCTTTGTGCAAATCCTTCCTCAAAATTTCCATACAAAGATAGGTCTTTTATCTCTCTACCTACTTCTCACATTTTATTCTATCTACTATTTTTTTCTTGTTCTCAAATAATATTATACCTATTTATATACCAAAGGTTTTGAATGAAGTTTAGTGGGTGATAACATTATACACTAATAAATTAGTGTGACAATGATTTACAAACCCAAAATTAAATATTTTCACATTGGCTAACCTTGGAAGTTAATGCATCATCTACATGTAACATGTAGATTTAGTAATGTGAAACACCATTATTTCTAATACAATTTGACTTAGGAGTATTCAAATTTAATGTGGTTCCATATATGAAACTCTTTGGAACTATAATAAAGTAGACAACATTAAATATTACCTAAACAATAAAATAAAATGAAAAATGACAAAGGAATACCATCTAAATGGAGGTATTTGTTTATCACCTTTCAAATAAAAAATTTCCTTGTGAATGATGTTTGATACAAAATAAGACCCATTGACATTATTATGTTTAATATTGGATACTAAAATTATTAGATCTATAAGAATTTAGAGTTTATAGTCCAACCCTAAGACTTGGTAGAAGGCTATATATGTCAACCTAAAATAATCATCAAAGGTATCTACATTGAAAGGATCCACCTCTCTAGTAGGGATATGTACTACTATTCTTTCCATTTAATTGCATTTCACCCCATTAGTTATTTGTGTCCCTCTTAGACTCCCTCTATAGCTCATCTAGTTCAATTCACATATTAGCCATAGGGTTTAGATTAAAAATGAGCCTATTCAATTCCTTGTTCAAGTAAGGATTTCCACTCCCTCCCCATTATTCAAGTGCCCAGTGTTGGGGTCATAATTATAACATATGACATATATGAGGTCAAGGTTGACAAAGAAGTTTGGCATGAAAATATGAACTAAGTAAAATCTCCATGAATTATAGAGAGGTATGGGTTTTTAAATGGTCACAATAATATAAGAATAAATCCCAAACCATTGATTGAATGAGCACATCTCTTATATATTCGGTCCTATCTTGTAATATTTCAAAAAGATAAACATCCCTTGGGCATGCCTTAGCTTCTTGGAAAAATCAATGAACTAGTTTGTTAAATATTTGTCTAAGTGTCTCTTAGACTAACTAGATTGAGCAAACACTTGGCTCAGTTTTTAAAAATATAAGTCTTTCTAGGGATTTTTCTTAAAATATAGGATTGAAAATAATAGGGCACTAAACAATTTGAAAACATTAGGAAATAGTAAAACCATAGTTTCACTAGATGCACTATCTCATAAAACCTACAAAATTATAAAGTATAGAGAACTTCTAGTTACATATGACCTCACCCATTTACTAGTTGCTTCAATTGCAATAATTTAATATTCACATAATGATAGTACAAATAGAAATAATACCAAACCCATCCATCATTGTAGAATTCATAACTTCATTTACCTCTAGAAACAATGCTACAATAATCTTGAATACCCTTAACGATTCAACGAAAATAAATTTGCATCTTTGTCAACTTTGTAATAAATTCATGCATACAATTAAAAAAATTAATGGAAATGCAATTAATATCTTTGATTATGTTTGAAACCTAGTTATTGATAATATTCATAAGAGAGATTGATGGATATCACGTATCAAACCTTTATTATATAGTGTATTATCTTAAAGCTACAATGTGAAGGGTGCATGTGACGAAAATAACTTTTCAAGTGTCTACTTTTTACCTCCACTTATACCTAGATTTGTTAGAGAAATTTTTCCTATCTTTGACCAATGAGATAATATCAATTGTTGGGTTAGATATCATGTGGCAACATATTAATACCCCATTCTACCTTCAACTAATACTTAAATATGTATTTCCATCATGCATCATACATATGAGAGAGGGACCAATTTTTAAGATCACAATGTTGTTAGAGTAATTGGTTATTTTCTTGATTAATTAAACAATGTTTGTTTAATTAATTAAAGTTCCCTTTTATCTCTTTTACACTTAAGCTAACATTAGGTGCATAATAATTAATTATTTTATTAATTATTAATGTGTAAGCCTAGGGTTTTTTGACCTATATGTGGTTGAAAACTTATCTTTTGTATAATTATTCTTTTACACATTGGATAATACAAAGCTCCACATTTTTGAGCATTTTTACTGTTCTCTTTGTTGCTTCTCTTTGCTCCTCCCTGTAACAGGTATTCTTCGCTTGCAAAGATCACTGGGCTCCTATGAAGTTGTATTTTCTCAACTTCTACATGGTATCAGAGTGGCAGATTTGCAGCGACCTGTTCTTGTTTTGAGAATTTTTGAATTGGAAGTAGATCTGGGGTTTTAGAAGTTTTTGTTGTGGATTTGGGGGGAAGTTTATTTTTGGTGCACTTTGGGCAAAAACCGACGTCACGGTTGAGTCCGCAGCAGTCCAAAACCCCAAAAATGACTGTCAATTCGTCCATTTTGGACACAGTTGATCCAGGGGGCAAATTTTTTTTGTTTGTCCGACCGTTGTCTACACGCCGTTCGAGGTACAAAAAAAAATATTTTTGATATATTTTTTTTGCCTGCAAAAAAATCATAAAAAAAAAATTGTTTTTTCAAAAAAGTGAAAAAACCCATTTTTGGGCATCGCAGCTTTATTTTTAAATTTTTTTTAAATTTTTTTAAGTTTGTACCAAGGGTACCTTACTTGCCATTATGGCAGGCGATGGCCCCTTGGGCCCCACCCCCTGCAGCTTGGTACCGCATGGGTACCGCCCTGCCACCTTGGCAAGTGGCAGCCCCCTGCTTTTTTATTAATTTTTAAAAAGAAAAATTAACTTTGTAAATTTTATTTTCTTATTGTTAAAAAAAAAAAAAACAAACAATTTCTGTAATAAGCCGAATTGTGCAAATTCGGTGACAGCCAAATGGCCATCAAATTTAACCTCATGGTTTTGCTGCGACGGTCGTTTGACCATCAAATTTAATCCAGCACTGTTTTTTTTCTTCTTTGGAGCTATTTTTTTCCAGAGGCCATAACTTTTGCCCACAGTGTCAAAATCAGGCAAACGAGATATCATCGGAAAGAGGATTCAGAGCACTTTTCAGTGGTGTAGGTATTTTTTGGATTTTTTTTTTTTAGGTCCCTGTTCTTTCCAATCAAAGTCAGCTCTTCTTTTCGGGTGTTGCCTTCAGTGTTTTCGACATAACTTTTGCATACGATGTCGAAAATGGGCAAACAAGATATCGTCGAAAAGCTAGTTCCGAGATCTTCACAGTGGTGTAGGTGGTTTCTAAATTTGATTTTTGATTTTTTCCAAAAATCCTTCTTCTTAGTAGTTGTCCTTTTTGGACCTTATGGGCTCACATTGCATGTTTTTTTTATAATATGTAAACGCACTAAAATAAAGTGCCTCAGCTTTGTATGTGTATTTTTAGGATTCTTGCACATAAATTTGTGCCTTATTGTACTTGCACTATGTTATAAAGTGCCATGGGGGGGTTTGATGTTATCCCTTTGTTTGCAATCATACCTATGTCAAGTGAGTGTCCCTTCCACGACAACAACCTCATGTGTGTGTGCCTTTGTTTGCACACCCTTTATATTTACTTATACTTTCATGTTTGCACATTCAGATGTTCTTGATTCTTCTTCATGCACTACATTTAGGCATTTCATTTCAGAGTACCTATCATACCTCTTCCTTGTTAGCATTATGGAGGGGTTTCTACTGTTGGTGTTAATGCTTCCTTGGTTTTGTTTGAGTGAGCTATGTATACAGTATTTGTTCCTATGTATTAGGCGGATGGTTACCCATGCATTTCGATGAGATGGAGCACTTACCATATGGACACTCTTGCATTCCTATTTCTGGAGGCAACCTTCCACTTTCACATGATCAGTTCTTCAGACTTTTGGTACCTTTGCCATCTGTATTTTCGATTTTTAGGTGTTTGCCTTTGTTTGCCATCTGATTTGAGTAGTGTCATTGGGGGCACTCATACAGATTCTTGTCCTCTTGTTCCTGATCATCATTTGTTTTCAGCGGAGGTTCTTGTTTCAGCATTTCAGCAATCATTCTTCGATAGAGTTTGCACTTTCTTCATGCTTCTGTGGCGTTCATCCTTTGTTTCTATCTTTTGGGACAATTTCTTCTTGATTGGAGGCTTCTTCATCTTCATTCTTGTTTGGAGGCTTCTTTGTTCTTTACTTGTATTTCTCTTTTTGGAGTAGAGTTTCTCCCATGAGGTTTTCTCTATTTCTCCACTTTATAGAGATTTGGTTGTACTTGGGTACCTGATTTGGCCTTGTTGCTAGGACCCATTGTTTTTTTCTTTCAATAGCTTCTTCTAGGTGTTAGCTTCTCCCTAAGTCTAGCTTAAGAGCGGGGGGGTAGAAGTTGAGCAAATACAACTTCATAGGAGCCCAGTGATCTCTGCAAGCGAAGAATACCTGTTACAGGGAGGAGCAAAGAGAAGCAACAAAGAGAACAGTAAAAATGCTCAAAAATGTGGAGCTTTGTATTATCCAATGTGTAAAAGAATAATTATACAAAAGAGAAGTTTTCAACCACATATAGGTCAAAAAACCCTAAAAAGGAAAACCCTAGGCTTGCACATTAATAATTAATAAAATAATTAATTATTATGCACCTAATGTTAGCTTAAGTGTAAAAGAGATAAAAGGGAACTTTAATTAATTAAACAAATATTGTTTAATTAATCAAGTAAATAACCAATTACTCTAACAAATGCCAAGATCACCTTGATATAGTAATTTTTTACCATTTTTTCACTTTACAAAGCCACCTTAAATTATACCACCAAGTTAGAGCCCACTTCACCACTTCCCAATAAAGATAAAGTTGTCACACATCACCAGAGTGATAAGAGGGGCCACACTCAAGGTTACAATGTGAAGAGTTATTGTTATAAAAAAAAATACCATCTTTATTAACTAGCAATCCTTTTATAATAATTATATGTAATACAATTGGGAAAAAATGACCCAATAAAGGCATGCCAACTAAGAAAAATATTAGGTAACTTTATAAGATTTTTAAAGTACAAAGCCTTCTCTAATTACACATGGCACAACATTGCTAGCTCACAATTTTGACATAAAGACTTCACACTAAGGTTGTAATGCAAGCATCATGTGTAATGCAAGCATCATGTGTAATGCAAGCATCATGTGTAATACAATAAGAATATGGCATGCAAAATTCAAGTGGGAGATTTGGGGCACAATATGAGCATGACTTGGTACCACATAAAACAAGAATGGGTGAACAATGGTTAACATAGGAAAGGGGTTAGTAACACCATTTATGTTTTAATTTTTGAGCATATTGAAAATAATAAGGGACTAAACAATTTGAAAACCTTAGGAAATATTAAAACCATAATTTCACTAGATGCACTATCTCACAAAACCTACAAAATTATAAAGTATAAAGAACTTCTAGTTACATATGAACTCACCCATTTACCAGTTGATTCAATTGTAGTAATTTAAACTTCACATAATGATAGTGAAAATAGAAATAATACCAAACCCATCATTATAGAATTCATATATTCATTTACTTCTAGAAACAATGCTACAATAATCTTGAATACCATTAACAATTCAATGAAAATAAATTTGTCTCTTTGTCAACTTTGTAATGAATTCATGCATACACTTAAAAAAATTAATGGCAATACAATTAATATCTATTATGTTTGAACTTTGGTTGTTGATAATAGTCATAAGAGAGATTGATGTATATCACACATCACACCTTTATTGTATAGTGTATTTTCTTAAAGCTACAATGTGAAGGGTACATGTGATGAAAACAACTTTCCAAGTATCTTCTTTTTACCTCCACTTACACCTAGATTTGTTAGAGAACTTTTCCTACCTTTGACCAATGAGATAATATCAATTATTGGGCTAAATATCATGTGGAAACATAATAATACCCCATTATACCATTTACCTTTAAAACTAAGGCCTTTTAGGTGGGAGTACCTTCATCTAAGACTTCAATACTTATTTCCATCATGTATCATACATATGAGAGAGGGACCAATTTTTAGGATCACAATGCCAAGATTACCCTTGTTATAGTAATTTTTTACCATTTGTTCACCTTACAAAGGCACCTTATATTATATCACCAAGTTAGATCCCACTTCATCACTTTTCAATAAAGATAAATCCATCACACATCACAAGAATGATAAGAGGAGCCACACTCAAGGTTACAATGTGAAGAGTTGTTGTGATAAAAAAAATCTACCATCTCTCATTAACTAGCAAGCCATTAATAATAATATGTAATACAATTGGGAAAAAATGACCCAATAAATGTATGCCAACTTTATAAGAGTTGTAAAGTACAAACCATTCTCTGATTACACATGGCACAACATTGCTAGCTCACAATTTTGACATAAATATTTCACACCAAGGTTGTAATGCAAACACAATGTGCAATACAATAATAATATGGCATGTTAAATGTAAGCGGGTTCTTTGGGGAACAATATGACCATGACTTGTTACCATATAAAACAAGAATGGGTGAACAATGGTTAACATAAGAAAGGGGTTGGTAACACCATGATTAACTAGGGGATCAAACCATAACCTTTGATGAAACAATAGGGAGAGAAAATCAACATGGAATTATAAATGCACAACAATGCCAACATAAGGGACCTTTACTACATTAAAATATAGGGTTTTAACAATATACTAGTGAACTAAAATACCCTAGAGACCAAGGATAGCAAAACAACAAGAAATAAAAGAAAAGTTGGAACACTCCAACAACCTGTGCTGCTTGTTTTTGACCTTGATTGGAGGCACCTTATATCCCCTCATAGAATATGTTTTCATGATTACACTATTATCTTGTTACATGTTTGCCACATGGTGTATCTATTGTTGATGCAAGATTTTGTAGGTAGTAGCAGTCTTATGGGAAACTTAGCTATTGCGGGACATAGTGTGCTAGCTAAGTGACCTCCGGGATTTTATCGAAGCCAACTCTTCATTTAGTGGGGAAAGTAAAAGGTTAGAAAGATAGCGAAATATAAAATCTACACTACAGGAAATGCGCCAAAATCATAGAAAAAATTACCAGAGCATAGTACAGTATGCAAAGGCCTAAACCACCAAAATGTTGTTTATCAAGTAAACTTTCTCAAAAGCACTTTAAATATAACAAATACCCTCTAATTTGCATAGAATAATCTAGCATAACCTTAGCCAACACAGAGGAGTCAAGAAAACATGATCTGTATTTATTGAGCGATGAAAGATCACAAAAGTTGAAGAATAGACATTCATACAATATAAGAAGATAATAGCACAGACTAACAGTCTTACTAAATGCATAAAAAACAAAAAGGCCGAATTGATTTGGCACAGTCTGAAGTCTTCAAATTTAATAAAATTATTACAAAGGCTTCTTCCCAATGCTCAAGAGTTTTTTGCAACTTAACAACAACCTAATAAAGAGAAACATAGCTGCATTTATAGGCCAGTCCACCACCTGAAACACATTTAGAGAAAGAAATCCGCGAGCAAGGATCGAAGCCCCAGATCACCTCGAGTCGCCACAACAAACATCAATTTCCCAGGAGCATGCCAACAAAGCCATTGCAGGGAACGAAAAACCACGTAGCAGCAGAAATGAACATGTGGCGCCACAGAAGAAAACGTGGCAGTAGGCGAGTACAAAAGGTGCAACAACAATTCTGAGGTAACCGGTGCAACAACAACTACCATGTGTTGCACAGACGGGGCCCGGAAAAAAGACAAAGGGACACCTAGTGAAGAGCTCCGAGAGGGAGCCACATGGAGCACGCTGAGTGAAAAAAGTGAAAGGTGGGCCCAGTTCGAAAAGCAGCCAAAGAAGGCCATGTGTCATGCAGACGAAGATTGGCAAGAGCGAAGCGATATGAAAAAAAAAAGCTTCGAGAGGGAACCACATGGAGCACGCCAAGTGATGTGAGCTATTTAATGGTAAGGCATAGCCGCGAATATAAAAGTAAAAACCATGAAGGTTGGCAATTTTTTGTGAAACAATTTGGTGACTCACAGGGACATTTCGCTCGCGGAATGAAGAATCCCAGAAAACCTTAGTTCAACATCCCAAAAATTACTCACAACCTCGAGAGGGAAGCTTGCAGACTGGTCCAAACCTCATTTGATGGCGTGGAGAGATCTCACAGATTTTCATGTGCTAATTTGACATCGATAATTGCCTTGAAAGGAAATCCGCTAGATACTTTCGTCTCTAATTCTAGCTGGAAGAAGAGTTGTGCCAACTGATGCACGATCCCTTCAATCTTCTCAGCGGTTGGAGACTGATTAAAAGATTGGAAGACAGAAAGGTCCTGCTTCTTCTCTTTGATCCTTGCAACAATATGTTCAACACCGAAAACCACCTAATATGTAATGAAGGGCAAAGGGAGGCTTTTTTGAGTTAAGCGGGAATTTTTTTCCCGCATATCATTGGTAACCTGGTTCAACCTAGCTTTGCATTTTTCCACCTGCTAGACAGCCTCATGCATAGAGATGAGGATGCTTACGCCCATGGATGCCATTGTTTGATCTTCAATACCCACATCGCTCAGAGCCTCATTGGAAGTTGTGTACAGTTTGCCCAACAAAATTCTAGCCTCCGGAACTTTATCAGAAGTTACCTCCTGAATCTGCTGGATCATTTCACCTACCATTCCGCATAGGCTGGCTACCTGCAACATAAATTTTAGGGTGGGCTAATGAGTAAGGCATAATGCCTTGACTTTATCCCAGTATGATGCATACAACTCCTTGGAAATCTCCAATGAGCTCATCTATGGTGCAAGAGGTTGGGTCTTCAAGATACTCAACTTCGCCTCTCTGCTGCTCAAGTCCGCCTTTAGCTCTGATATGCCTCTGTCCAATGCAGACACTTATTCTCTTAGAGTGGAGATTTATTTTTCTTTTTCCTCTAGGGCCAATTCGGCCCGCTTTGTTTTCTAAATCTCCAACTCTAAAGTGGCATTCATTTCATTTATTTCATCATCCATGCTCTGTTGGAGCTCTTTCATTCCTTCACTTAGCTGCACGGACTCAGCACGGAGTTTTTCCTCATTTGCTCGGCTCTGCTCGACCTCATGCTGGAGGGTCAGAACGATCTCTTTGCTCATAACCTGCAACTCCTTGATCTGGTTTTCGAAAGCACTCCTCTCCTTCTCTAGGCAACTTATTTCATTTTCTTGGGCCTTGTATTTGTTCACCTAGATATCGACCTTTCCTTTTAGCTCCGAGATTTTCTCCTCTCTTTTCTTAGACTGGCAATTGAGCTTGAGATAATCAGTGGTTACAATCTTTTGAGTTTCCTCCATTAGCTTGACCTTGTCTCGCAGACGGGCCTGCTGCAAGTCTAGCCCAATAGCGTTGACAGAGTAATCACTTGGTAGCATTTCTCCTACCAGTTTAATCACGTTGGGAGTGATCTTTACAAACATTAATGAATTCTGGCTCTCATTGAACATAGTTTGCAAGAGAGGCTCTGCTTGCCTGCCCGCATCTTTTTGTCTCCTCTTTTGCATTCGGCTAGCTTAGGCACTTTTTTTTGCTTCCACCTACAAGAAATATTCCTAGGAAGGGATACCTAGGCCACCAACAAAAGGAAACTCTCGAGGGACTGCTAGCGGGAAAGATAGCATACTCAGTGCATCAGTGGTTTTGCTGGGCCTTGTTATAATGGTCGAGGAGAATGGTGGAATGAATTGGCCACTCAGAGGGGATGATAGCGTGGTATAAGGAAAAGCTGGGGAGGTGCCAATCGAAGGGTTGGGCCTCAGGGATAAGAATTATTGGCTCATGAGCCCAACACTCACACCAAACTGTGTCTTGGGTAAGGAGTGGAAAGTGGAGGATGAAAGTGGGAAACTAGGAGGGGTAAGACTCAACTGCCCAGGATATCCAGCGACAGAGAAAACTGGTGCAGACGAAAAAGTTGGGGCAGACGAAGAAGAGACTAGAGACATAGTAGAAAGAGAGGAGGGAGGAAATGATACCTGAGGCTCGTGAGGAGCTACAGACTATACTAATGCCTCCTCCAGCTGCTGCTCTTCCTCTCCACCAAATTCTCTTGTTCGTGTCCACTTTCCATCTGGAGAATCCTCAAGGTCTACAATGACCCACCTTCTACTACTGGTAGTCCTTACCCGCTTCCTTGTAGATTTAGAGGAGCTAAATGGCTCTGATTCTTGCGCGTTTAATGAATCCTCCTGCCATGCGAGCCGTTTACCGACATCTTCTTTATGCATTAGATTCTCCTCAATGGCAGGGGGATTATGAGTTACTTCTTCTCTGGGCTCCGCTGGATTTTTTTCTCCCCTATATTGTTGCTTTGACGTTGAAGGGTTTAGAGACTTTTTTGTATCTGGGTGGGCGTTCTCCTAGATATCATCAAATTTTTCATCAAGAGCCACCTCTTCGTGAAGCTTGGTGGTTGCCTTAGTCTCCTGCCGATAAACCCAGAAGTCTCAAATCTTTTCAGGACACCATTCGAGCTTTTGCAATTGGGTGCATAGGGCTTGGTTGATCTTCTGATTTGGATTGGCATTTCCAACTATGTAGTAGAAGTTCAACCACCACGGTTGCATATCCTCAGTAGGAAGATATTCAAGGCCTACATATAACCTTAAATTCCCCTCTTCAACATTTCTCTAAGGGTCCCAAAATAACCGCGGCTGATGTGGAATTCTTATGCCAATCTCTGACAAATTATTTTCAGGATTGTATTGTTAGGTGTCATTTATCAACACCAACCTAAGATGACCCAACTTTGAGAACATAATCTCTGAAGTATCAATCTTCGAACTCCTTTTCTTGATCAACGACATGGAACAAAACATGACCAGCAGTAACAAATAGGAGGTTAAATGCTTTCCTCCCCAGTAATCATTGTCAATATTACACAACTGCCTCATTGCTTCCAGAGCCAACACTCTATCTGAAATAATGTGTGGGAGTCAGAAAGGTTTCTGGGTGAACCCTCGCATGCGGAGCATGGTGAAATCTGTGCCAAAGAACCAATCGCAGGGTGGCTGAAGCTTTCCCAACTAGGATTTATGTCTTGGCGACAGGCGCACGAACATGTTGATCCTAGCTCTATCCAAAGCCTGCAAAGTTGGGGATAGGAATAAATCCGAAAATGCATAGTAATCAATTTTTTTTGACATGGTAGGAGTCCATGTCGAGACTAGCTTCCTTAGGCCGCTTTCGTCAAAAACAGCTAGAGACATAAATATCGAAAAATAATCCGGATTCTGGTGTAATATCAAGTAGGCCAGGAAAGAGAGATACCTGAACCTAGAATTGACCTAGAAGTCTTGCAGCTGCTGCCAAATTCCATCACTAATGACTCTCGCAAAATCCAAAAGTGGAGCCATGTTCTTCCTCAGCATAAAGCTGAGACACATTTGAAACTCAAAAACCTACTTGTTTGTATCCAAACCACATACCAGCGCTAGCATAGAACAGATAGAGGAAGACACACCTTTCAAAGCACCCAGACCAAATGGAAATTTGGGTGGCGCTTAGACATTTGTTAGCTGAGCAATTTTAGTGTGGTAATACTGCGGCACCAACCTGAGCCCTCCCCACTTATCATGCATCCTTTGCATGTCAAAAATCTCAACATCCGGTGTCAAGGGAAGCGAGATGCATAACATATCCTGAATAGCTTCAGGGTTGATGATTACCCTTAAATTAGTGCCACTTTTTACTCCAGTGTTCGGGTTAAAGCCTGCCATGCAAGCTGCTACAATTTCTAGGCAATAATGCATGAGGGGAACCATATACTAGGGAAGCCCATAGTACCATAGACGCTTGCAGAAAGGGTCTATTAATTTTTTCATTCTTTCGCATGCAGCTTCCTTAAGGCTCTTAGGATTCTAGGATAGCTCAGGATCAAAGACATTATCCCAATCCTCTGCAACCAAAGCCTGGTTTCTTTGAGGAAATTGCGTTTAGTATTCTCTAGTCCACTTGATTGGTGAAGGGCCAACATGGCTTTGTTGGGATGCCTAAGGTAGCGTAAGAATCCTGGTCGTAGATTTGTACACATGGCGCCTTCTTCATTTTCTCGACTATACTCGCTGGGGCCAGGGCCTTTGTTGGATTCTCTGCAATCTCAGCCATTTTATCTGTATTCGCAAGAAACTTTTTACAAACTTTCGCAAACGGCTTAGCTTCTGAAAAACTCTTTCTCTCTTGCAAATAACTTAGTTGTTTTATCTTTTGATAACTCTTGCAATAAATGTGCTTTACATGCTCAACCTACTTTTTGATCTTCGTAAAAAATGATCGGGTGAGTGTATGTGCCAACCTTTCACATTTACTTTCTATATGTGTCACCAGCCTTTCATGCGTGCAGAACGATCGCCAACCTGCCAAATTGCTCTCTACATTTAAGAGAAATGATTTTCGCGTGAGGTGGCACCTGATTTTTTTGAACAACGAACCAAGATAACCTTGCAAAAACCTTTTCGCAAGCTTTGTGCATTTACTGATTTTTCTTGATTATACTTGGGTGCATCACCCAACAGCCTGCTTGTAAGATTTTCCTTGATTCAGATGGGACGACAATTCCTTGTGTTGACACCTGACCAATCTTTATTGAATTGGGCAACTTGAACAGAGCAAGTTGCAACTGTACCTGATTATTCCCTTCACTTCACACGTCACAACATTGAAAATCATGGCTTGGCAACACATTTTGCCTCTATCGTAATTATGGCTTGCCTCATCAGGTGAACCCCAACCGGTCTATAAATAGGGCCATTAGCAATATTGCAAATCACAATTATTCTTAGCATTCATAGCTTAGCAATCTTTAGTTACATTGGCAATTTTCATTTGCTAGCACTAGTAACAAGCAGTATGGAGATGCCAATAATGTTAGTCTACAAAAAGACTCAAGCTGCCTTCTTAGGCAAAATTAGGTGCAGGCGCTTAAAGTGCATGACAGGCATGAAAAACCTGCTATATGTGAAGGAAATTAAGTGGGTTCTTGGCAAGGATTGCGTAGAGTATGAGGAACAATATCGTGTCAACACCAGCATTTGTTCCCACTTTGTCGCCTCATTGTTGGATATCAGCGTCTCCAAGCGCAAGGTCTTGAAGCTGACAAAGCGAGTGTTCCCGCGACGCTACCTCAGAGGGCTAGAGTAAATAGTGCATTATGCTCAATTTGATCGTGGGGTCCCCTTGGTTCGCAACCTTCATCTGTTGCAGCTGCATGGAGGACCTGTGCCAACCAAGCCCTTCCTCTTTGGTTTTGAGTTGGAGACTCATGAAGAGCATCGTGCCAAGGTGTGTGCCAGCTACTACTTCCTCATGCGGGTGCATTACATCAAACCATTCGGAAACCTCCAGTGGTACGAGGATTAGAAAGAATGGTGTTCACTGATCTCGTGCCGCCGGTTGCTACAATTGCTAGTCCCTCCCATGCTTGATAATCTGAGAATGAAAATGGTCCCCAATTTTATTTTTTCTCTTTTTGAACCTCTGCTCTGTAGCAGATATATGTATATCTTGATACAAGGCCAATGACCTCTATCTCATATAATGTAAATCTTCCAGCCAAAATATATAATATATGTTTTTCACAAATATTGGCTCATTTACAATGTTCTATCGATTTCTTGCACTTATTGTTGTTATTTCATAAAGCACTGAGAAGACCCAAAACTTAAAAATAGGGGAAAATAATTACATATTTACAATTTACACAGCCATCGCATAGGCAAAATTAGTTGAATTTCTTAAGATGTATTCCATTAACTAGAATACTTAAGGCATTACCTTCCATGTATTCCAACTCGAAGGAGTTGAACTGCTTACACTGGATCATTTTGAAAGACCCTTCCTAGAGACTATCAAATTTCCCGTGCTGACCGGGCTTTGCTCCACGCTCGTTGAACTTGAGCACCAAGTCCCCGTGTTGTAACTCTTGATTTGATGCCTTTTTATCAAACCATTTATTTACCACCTGTTGGCGGCTGTTCATTGCCTCAAGGGCATGCTCTCTCTTCTCTTGAACCTCGAGTAGCTCAGAAAAATGTACCTCCATTGCTCTATTTTGTTCAATCTCTAGAGATTTAAGCAATTGTAGGGCAGGGATTTCCATGGCTATAGGCAACAATGCCTCCTTCCCGTACACCATATCATAGGGAGATGTCTTTAGTATTTGCTTGGGCGTGATTCAGTTTTCCCATAGCGTTGTCCAAAGGTTCTTATGCCATTCTCTTTGGTGTTTCGAGCCTATCCTCTTTATTAACCTAATGAGGTTTATATTTGTAGACTCCGCAAGGAAATTTCCTTGGGGATAATAGTTGGAAGAGGTTTTTAGGAAAACACCATACTTTAGTGCAAACTGGCTCATCTTAGAGCCGAGGAAAGCTTTGGCATTGTCGGAGATGATTGTTTTTGGTGGGCCAAACTTGGCCACCAACTCCTCTAGGAAGTTAACAATCTTTACTTCTGTTGCGTTCTTCAATGACACTGCCTCTGCCCATTTAGTGAAGTGGTCCGTTGTCGTTAATATCCACCTGTGTCCAGCTGAGGAGAAAGGGTTAATCATTCGAATGAAGTCTAGACCCCATTGAGCAAAAGTTTCCTGTACTACTATAGGCCATAATGGCATAGCGACAGTCTTTCTCCTTCCGACATAAAACTACCATTCATTGCAAGATTTAATTAATAAAAATGCATCATTGAAAAGTGCTGGCCAAAAATAACCAACACATATAATTTTAATTGTTGTAGTCCTTGCAGAAAAATGTCCTCCAACTAGGCTACTGTGGTATTGATCCAATATTCTCTTCACCTATTCTTCATTTACACACCTTAGCAGGACGCCATTAAAATTTCTTTTGAACAGGACACCCCTCCAAGAGAACATAATTTCTATTTTGTAAGCGATAGAAACGCCTTTTAAAAGAAGGGAGATTGATTGGATACCTTCCTGTTTGCATGAAGTTCATTCTATCCTTCAGCCAGTCACCTTAAGAGCTTTCTTTGTTCAATAATACAGTTTCTAGAACTTCAAACTCTGTCGCTGGTTCACAGTTTTCAGTGAGGTACTCGCATAGTCCCTTTCCTTTGACAATCTTGACATGTTTGATTTCAATATCATACTCTAGGATCTTAGTGATCCAATTAGCTCCTTTCTCCATGATTTCTCCTTCCATGATATACTCCCGCACACTAGGATGCGGTACACAAACAATCACCTTATTAGATGATATCAAATGTTGAAACTTCTTAAGTCCCTTCACAATGGCAAAGGCTTGCTTTTCTACAAAATTATACTTCACCTCATACTCTTTTAAGGTTCTTGAGTAGAAAGCAACAGGAGACTCCCTTCTATCTTCATCATCTTTTTGCATAAGTACTGTGGCAATACTATTGCCACCACCAAAAACATACATAATAAAATATTTTGATAAGTCTGGGTTGACCAATATAGGGGCAGAAGAAATAGCCTCCTTTATAAGCTCAAAATATTTTCTGGCTTCCACCATCCATTTAAAAGTTTGGTCCTTTTTAAGCATCAAGGTAATAGGCCGAACAGTCCCTATGAAATCTGCAATGAACTGGCTAATGAAGTTGACCTTACCTAGAAATGACTGCACTCCCTTCTTGTTTACAGGTAATGAAAGCTCCCAGATCGCATCAATTCTTTCAGGATCAATGGCAATGCCCTCTTTCGAGATGACATACCCCAATAGCTTCTCTTGGGGTACTCCGAACACACACTTCTTTGAGTTTAAAGAAATCTTGAATTCCTAGCACTTCTGGAAGATAAGCTCTAAATGATCGAAGTGATTATCGACAAATTTTGAAAATACTATCAAATCATCTAGATAGATGAGTATAATTTTATGGATTAAATCCTTGAAGGCAATATCCATGGCTCTCTAAAAGGTGGCTTCGGCATTCGATATTCCAAAAGGAATCTTGGCATATGCATATGTTCCCCAGTTGGTGGTGAACGTTGTTTTGTGTTGGTCTTCTTCTTTTACCCAAATCTGATTGTAGCCCGAAAAACCATCCAACATTGAAAACATTTCTGAACCAGCTACAATCTGTAGAATTACCTCCATTGAAGGCAGGGGGTAATGATCCTTTAAGGATGCTTTGTTCAAGTCTCAGAAGTCTACACATAGTCATATGTCTCCATTCTTCTTCCAAACTGGTACTAGGTTTGACACCCAAGTGTTGTGTTTGATCGGAAACACTATTCGAGACGCGATCAATTTATTCAGTTCCTATGACATGAGAGATTCTATCTTTGGATTCACAGGCATCTATCTTTGACGAACTAGCTTCGCCCCTTCCGATAGCTCAATTGTATGCTCAATGATCCTGGGATTGTATCCCTTAAGATCATCATATGACTAGGCTACTACACTCGGATACTCTTCACAAAAGTGCCTTAGTCTATCCTTATTCTTTTGAGAAACCTCCTTTCCAACCTTGAGCTTTCTTTCTTCTCTGATATACAAATCGATATAGTCACCCCTGTCAGCTATGAGCCTTCTTTTGTCTCTTGTCGCATCATCAAAATCAAACAGGCTCTCCAGAGTGACTAGGCCTCTTGGAAGCTTGTTGGATTTCAGCTAAATAACTTGATCCCCATAAGCTTAGACGATCTTTGGTTGCAGCTAATCAACAAATTCTCTAGATGACTGGAGAAATGATGCAATATGGGCATCGCTATCGAACACTTGCCAATCTTGATTGTTGTTTGGAGCAGTGGGCCTTACAATTACTCTCATCGCATGCTTATTTTTAAATAACTCAGAGGCCGGCTCAAACTGAGCTCCAATAGTTGCCATTCGGCCGGCCTCAGAGTTCTTCTCTCTTTGTATAGCCTAAATATTAAATGCCTCAAATTTTTCAATAAGATCCCAGACTCTATGTCGGTAGGATCGCATACGGACATTTTTTGCAGTAGAAATTCCTTGGATCTGGTTGACCACCAACTCTGAATCTTCGAATACACTTATCTGCTTTGCGCCCATTTGTTCTACAAGGCTCAAACCATGGACAAGGCCTTCATACTCTGCTTCGTTGTTTGAGCACGCGAACTGGAAACGATAAGACCTTAGGGTCTTTTCCTTAGACGGGGATGTCAAACATATGCCTGCTCCAGCTCCAGCTCTGCATCTTGCTCCATCAAAATGCAAATTCCATAACCCTGAGGGTGCTTCGCCTCCAGACTCCTTAGTAACTTTGGGCATAGATTGGCCTTCCTCATGTATGAAATAAGTGTCAAGCCCAGTTGCGTGATAATTCCCAAAAGGGTTTGTATCAATAAACTCCTTCAACAAATTTTCTTCATCCTCTGTCCAGGAGCTGGTAGGCTCCTCTTCTTCCAGAAATTCTACATTGAACCTCTCTTCCTGAGTAATTGAAGTATGTGCTGCTTCAAAGTTGAGCAAAGCCTCATCAAGAACATGCTCAGAATGCAAAGTTTCGGACAGTAGTTTCATCTTGGCTCCATGTTTGGTCCTCAAAATTAGGTGTGACCAGTCTAGCACTAGATATCCTTCGACATTTGCTGTGAATTCTCGGGACAAACAAATCCCAAATAGAGGAGGAATATCAATGAGTACGGTATCCTGATTTACAGTGATACTGGGGCAGGCAAACAATGTAGGCAATCTTTTGATTACCTCGACAGTGTCAACTTTATTTCCGTCTAGTTGCATGACTCCCTTGTTAAGAGGCTCATATTTCAAACCCAAAGCATCAAATACTTACTTAGGCATGACAGTGGTGCTGGCACCAGAGTCGATCATACAATTATGCAATAGTTTGTCACCAATGATAAGTGTTAGAAAGAAAGGCTTGGGTTTAAGCTTACTCTCTTTTCCGGCTTCTTTCTTTTCCTTAGGTTGATTTGTTAGCACTTTATCTAGGTCCGGTCTGGATATCTTTTCTTCATTGGACTGAATATTCCCCTTCGTATTTTCCTCTACTGACAATGCCTTTTGTAATAGCACTTTCTGCTCTGGAATAGCCAGAACATCCCACAAAGAAGTATTGGTAGATGACTTCTTTAGTTGTTCCACCACATTGAACTACGCTCGCAATTGGTGAGTTGCGGTTGCTTTCTCTTTAGGTTTCATAGTCGGTGTTGGCCTCGCGGTCAGTGCGTCTGGTTGTTTGGAAACAACTGGGATGATCATAGGAGCCTTTGCCTTCGGAGGAGGCAAATTCAGAGAACTAAGAGGAACCACGCTAGTATGCTATGGAACTAATGACGAACCTACTGGCGGACTAGGTGTCGGTTGAGATAAAGCATTAGCTGACGAAGATGTGAACTCTTTGGTAAATCTCTGCTTAGAACGCGTGTTGTAATCAGACTGTACGCATGGAATTTGGGTTACAGGAAAATCATTTGGAAATGCTGACTCCTCTCCTTCCATCCGTGAAAAGAGCGCTTGGTCTGGAACAATATTTTACTCTTGTTGAATGGACATCCCTTGCATTTGAGGAACAAGGATATCATTGTCCATCTATTGAGAGGCATATGATTGGTTGTCGGGATCAGGTGTGTTTCCTTGGCCAAGTTGGTCTGTGATCTTTTCTTGCAAATTTCCCCGCAGACAATTTCTCGGCATGTGTGCATCGTTACAAGGAAAACACCATGAATTAGCATCTTCAGCTAAGTTGTTTTGTTTAGCCACCAGCTCTTTATTTGAG
>CM021110.1:250393992-250433495 GCA_007115665.2 Sequoiadendron giganteum
CACTGCACACAAATGAGGACCCCTAAAGCCAAGATTTTTTTACGAGCAGGCCTAATCAATCAAATAAATCATGGGTTTATAATCAAATCTCACACAACAATCCAAATTTTGGTACCTCCTTTGTAATGTTCATCGCACCATAAAGACAATAAAATAATGCACCATTTGACCTCAGATTTTAATGAAACTAGAAATGAAGATGTTTTAGGCCCAAATAGGAAATGGGTTTCCCTAAGAATTTTGAAATTTACAAATTTTTGAAGCACCAAATCTAGCTCGATTGCAGTTAGAAATGCATTAAAAATCCTATCTGAACTCATCTGGAAAGCACAAAATTGAGGAAGAATACTATCATATGTACTAAAAAACTTTCTACCTCATGGATTTGCATGATGATCACTGAGTTTAAAAATTTTAATCGATAAAGATGGGCTCTGGGGTAGATTTAGCAAGATCCAGACCTAACCTCTGTCGACACATTGAAAGGAAATATGCACTTCAAATTTGCAGTGCCATCATGTGATAGAAAAAATAGCAAGAATTGGTAAGTCTTCATTTTATTAATTATCAGGCATAGACTCCTACTAGGAGTCATAATTGAATATATTATCCTTAATTTATGTTTGAATATAGATATTGCATTTATTTATAATGAATTTATTTAATCATATTTAGTCAAGACTTTTATGAAGACTTGAAGAATGTGTACATTTTTAGAGTGCCAATGTATAATAGGACCTAGAGGAAGTGGTTATTAATTAAGTATTATACTATTTTCTCTCTCTTTTATATCATCATCATATAAAAATTATGTTAAGAAATGTTAATCATTTTCTATCAAGAATATAACTTAGTGTAAATTTCTTTTTCATTTTTGGCATGTACAATTATATGAGAGTATATATGCAACAATTTTATTTTTGATTCCTAAAAAGTGTTGATTTGAATGTAATAATTTGAAAAGCATTCAAATCTCCAAAGAGCTAGCCACCTGATTAGGGAGAAAGAACATATAGTGCTATAGATTTAAGTATTAAATATTTATTGCATGAATGTTTTAATAAACAATATCATTTCATACTAAGTTGCATGTATTGTTGTGTGTTCATGGTCATCTCTTGAATTTTTAGATCTCATAAATAAAATACAAAATTTTTTTTAAAAAGATTAAAATTTCATTTGTTATTATTTGTCCTTCAAGAAAATATCAAAGAAGAAATTCTTAGTTGTGATTTTATCTTCAAAATATCATTTGGGTTTATTAGATAATTTTATTTTATGCATTTCATTCCATGATTATTCTTTTTAATTTAGCACATTTTCATTCCATAGTTACTCCTTTTAAATTCAACATAAGCATATCCATTCTATAGAACTAGTCTTTTGAATTTAGCATAAGCATTTTGATTCCTAGTTAATAACTTAAACTTAGTTAATTCGATTAGCATGTGACTATAAATTTTATTTTAAATAGAGGAGAATGAATCCTAGGGAGGACCCCAAACTACCCTTCTATATACAACCTTTGAGCATCGCTCAAATAGATAATTATAGTTATCTATTAAAATACAAAGTTTGTTGGAAAAACAAGGATAGACAACTGAGAGGGGGGGGTGAATCAATTGTTACCAAAAACTAACTTATGCAACATTAACCAATCTTTATATCATAGATCTAATAATTAACAGTTCAAGCATAAGAACAATATATTAGAGACACATGAACACCAAGATTTTATACGTGGAAACCCTGTTAGGGGAAAAACCATGGTGGATGTTAGTCCACAAGACTATGTACCCTGTTAGAAGTATAATGGAGAATAAAAAGGGGAATGCACTTGCATTCAGACACACTGCCTAGAGCACACTACTCAAAGGGAAGGCTCACTTCCTTACATACAATAATCAGATTAAATCCATTTGATGAATATGAATTAAGAAAATAGCTTCTGCAAAAGCCTAATTACAGTTCCAATTAGGCACAAAAACTCTTCCACCCTTCCACTCAAACTCTTCCACACTATACTCTGAATGATCTGACCTTTATTCGCACTTGTACATCACTTGTACATCACTTGTACACTTGAGCACTACCTTCTAAATGAGAAAAACAATCTCATATATATATCCGCTATATGGATTTACAACCACTATTCAGTCGGCCAAAAATAAAGAATAAATTACAACTGTTGACCTTGATACATGAATAAATTACAATGCGTACCAACACAAGTTGGTCACAACATAGTGAGGACCCAAAAAAACATCTCCAAGCATGCCAAACAAAGAAATATTAATCTACATGGATCCACAACACGCTAACACCTCAATGTCAGCCAAGAACATGAACACTTGAGCACATATCAAAAAAATCTCCGATCACAAACACTTCAATCATTGTGGATGTACAATAAGGATAGAGTATGATCTAGAATCATCCATGAACATCATAGATACATGCGCAACACATGAGATTGCTAGAATTTCACCCGCTTCAACTAAGAACACCATCTACAGAAACTGAATAACAGTATGCATACAGATCTTCATAACTTCCACAAAACTTTATGCGCACCTCTAAAACATTTGAATAGTATACTAGAAAGGTTCAAAAAAAAACTCTTTGAAGCACACCTTCATATCTTCAATACATAGATATTTCCAACACTTTGACCTTCTCAGCTCCACTAGATGCCTAAACTATATTTTTAACAATTTTCTCAATCTCCTCGACATATACAGCCTTAAGCAGATTAAAATGATAATAGTGTTGACATCAATGACAACCACATATCAGCAACATAACCACAACATCCAAAAATCTCCCCCTTTGGCATTGATGGCAACACATGATGTGAAAAATAGTACCATTAACCCAACTAACTTTTTCTTCAACAATCTCCCCCTCAGATTGTGCACTTTTCCTTGTTTCCTTCATTTCTCTTCTTTCCCCCCTTTTCACATTGATTATCTCCCCTTTGACATTAATGGAAAAGGTACACATGCTCTGATCTCAAATTTGAAATATCTGACTACTCCCCCTAAGTAGCAGTCACCATGACATCAATCTGGAATATGATATGTCAATGAATTCATGGAATAATGCAAATACCTACATATTAGTTTGGATCAGGAGGGGAAATCACCCCTAACTTTCCTCTAAGGTACTCAAAAGTATCCTTAAGCAACGGTTTTGTAAAGATATTTAAAATTTTGTCTTTGGTAGGTATGTACTCTAGTCTGACTTCTTTGTCACTTACTTTGTCTCTCAAGAAGTGATACTTGATGGATATATGCTTTGTCTTTGAATGCAATACTAGATTCTTAGAAATGTTAATGGCGCTTGAGTTGTCACAGAATATAGCAATGGGTTCTTCATACCGAATTCTGACATCTCTCAACATTTGCTTCATCCATCATACTTGGGTACAATTGTTTGCAGTAACAATGTACTTTGCCTCAATAGTAGATAATGAAACTGAGTTTTTCTTTTTACTTAACCAAGATACCAACTTCTTACCTAAGAAGAATGTACCACCACTGGTACTCTTCTTGTCATCTACATCTCCTGCCCAGTCAGTATCAGTAAAATCACTTAGAGTAAGATCATAATTCTTTGGATACCAAAGACTAAGATCAACTGTCCCTTTTAGATATCTGAATATTCTTTTCATAGTAGACACATGGGACTCTTTAGGATAAGCTTGAAATCTAGCAACCATGCACACAAAATTCACTATGTCTAGCCTGGTCTAAGTCAAGTAGAGTAATCCACCAATCATTGACCTATATCTTTTCTGATTTTCTTTGGGAGTATCATCTTCCTGTGTAAGTTTTCATCCGATCACCATAGGTGTACCAACTGGCTTTGAATCTTCCATGCCAAACTTTTTTAGTAACTCTTTCACATACTTAGATTGAGATACAAAGATTCCATCATCCAATTGAGTAATTTTCAATCCTACAAATAATTTTAGTTCTCCTATCATTGACATTTCAAATTCACTTTTCATTTCATCAGAAAACTTCATAGACAAATCATCATCACCTTCAAAAATGATATCATCAACAAAGACTTCAATGATCAGTTCTTTGCTCTGATCTAGTTTGAAATATAAATTGTTGTCAATGGTACCTTTATTGAATCCAAGCTTCAACAAGTATTTATCCAATCTAGCATACCAAGCTCTAGGGGATTGCTTTAGTCCATAGAGGGATTTCTTCAATCGACATACCATATCTTTTTCATCAGTCAACTAAAATCCATCTGGTTGTTCAACATAGACTTCTTCTTCTTCTAGTTTGTCGTTCAGAAAAGTTGACTCCACATCCATCTGATAAAATTTGTAGTTCTTGAAAGTAGCATAAGAAAGAAATAATCTAACAGCCTCAATTCTAGCAACAAGAGCAAAAGTTTCTTCAAAATCAATACCTTCCATCTGTGAGTAACCTTTGCAAACCAATCTTTTTTTGTTTCTAACCACATCACCTTGTTCATTTAGCTTATTCTAAAACACCCACTTGGTTCCAATCACATTTTTGTTTTGAGGTCTACGAACAAGATCCCATGTATTATTATTCTATATTTGCACTAGTTCTTCTTTCATGGCTTCCATCCAATATTCATCTTTGCATGCTTCACTTATATTTCTAGGTTCAACTTTAGAGATTAGATAATATTCTTCTAGAATTCTTCTTCTAGTTTGCACACCTTTGCTTTTGTCTCCTATGATTTGACTATCAGAATGATTTCTTCTTACATACTTAGGAGTTTTGAAGTGCTCTCTTACCTCTTGTTCCTGTGTCCTTTCTTCTGCACTTTTTCTTGCTACCACTTCTTGATTTCCTTGGTTCACCAGAACAATTTGAAGTTGATTTTGTGTCTGAGCATCATTGTTAGTATCATGTTGTTGATCATCTGAATCATAATCACTAGATTTGAATGATTTACCAATATCTTCATCAACCTTAACATTTGCACTTTCAACCATTTTCTTCAACCTTTTATTAAAGCACCAGTAAGCTTTTCTCTTAGTAGAATATCCTAGCAAGATTCCTTCATCACTTCTAGCATCAAACTTACCCATATCATCATCTCTCTTCATGTAGCATTTTCTTCCAATTTTTTTGAAGTATTTGACAGTAGGCTTATAACCAAACCATAGCTCAAAAGGTGTCTTACTAGAATTATTGTTGACATTCACCCTATTAATGGTGTAGATAGCAATACTTATAGCTTCTCTCCAGTAGAAATGAGGAACATTTGCTTCTAGCATCATGGCTGTAGTAGTGTCTAGAACGGTTATGTTCTTTCTTTCAACAACTCCATTATGTTGAGCAGTCTGGGGAGAAGATAGTTGCCTTTGAATTCCATGCTCTTCACAAAAGAATTGAATTCCCATGAAGTAAATTCACCACCTCTGTCTGACCTTAGACATTTGATCTTTTGACCTGTCTCATTCTCTTCCATAGCTTTAAAATTTTTGAACTTTTCTAATGCTTCATGTTTTTCTCTTAAGAAAGCGACCCATATCATTCTAGAATAATCATCAATGAGTAACATAAAATACCTTTCACCTTGTAGACTTTTGATTCTGGAAGGACCACATAGATTAGTATCTATCAAATCCATTATTCCATTAGAGTTGTGTTATTTGTTCCAGAAGGAATTTCTTGTTTTCTTTCCCATCTGACATTCCTTGCACATAGTGTTAGTAGGATTCACTAACTTTGGTAAATCTCTAATTGCTTGAGTAGAGATAATGTTGAAAATGTTATCAAATTTCACATGACATAACCTCTTATGCCATAACCAGCTTACATCAATTTGAGCAATAAAACAAATTTGACTAGCAGTACTTAAATGAAAGATATTACCTTTTATCTTTGTTCCTAAAAAAATCATATCTCTTAAACTTCTTGTTATTCTGCACTTACCATTCTTGAACTGTAGATTGTAGCCTTTATCTACCATTTTTCCAACACTCAACAAGTTATGCTTTAGGCCTTCTACATAAAGAACATCATCAATATTGTGCTTACAACCAAAATAAATAGTGCCTCTGCCATGAATCACACCAGAAGTGTTGTCACCAAACCTCACAACACCACCATCATAGTTTTCTAATCTTACAAATTTTATTTTGTCACCAGTCATATGATGTGAGCATCCGTTGTCAATTACCCACTGATCTTTCTCTTCAACTTTGGCTACAAGAGATTTATCAACATTCACATTAGTAGCAGATTCAATGGACACCTGACCATTTTCTTTGATAGAAATAAATACTCATTCATCTTCATTTATAGTTTCTTCATCAGTTACACCTTCTTTAGCATAATATCACTTTCTTTGAAATGTAGTGTTCTCAGGCCTATACTTTGAAACTCTTTCAGGACATCTAGAAGCAAAATGACCTATCTTATTGCAAGAAAAACATTTAATAGTTAACTTTCATTTTGTACTTACCATGACCTCTTCATTCTCTTTTCACAATCAATGCTTCCAGTTCTTCCAATTCTCTTTCTTCATCTTCAATCCACTTCATCTCATCTTCATATCTAGATGTTGTTGTGCAGTTTTTTCACACACACCCCACTGAAAGTAGGGACCCATTTTTCCTAGTCTTTTGGCTCTTTTCTATGGCCATGCCTTTTGGGATTGTATTTGAAAATCTTGAGATTTTGGTCTTTGGTGTTGTGGTCCTTTACTCCTAGGTCTTGGTTACTTTGCAATGTTCCTAAATGCTTGTCTTGGTTGTAAGGTGCCCTTGTTTTGAGTTCCTAGTGGTTAAGGAGTCTGGTAGATGTCCTCTCTAGAAGTGGGTTCCCTTTCCCTTTGTTTGTCCATGTTGTTTTTTTCGGGTCTTAGGAGTTGCTTTTTTCCTCCTAAGACTTTGTTTCCTTTGCTTGGCTGGTTCGGGCACGAGATGAGACTAAACTCTAAAATTTCACAAAGTTTATGGTTCGATTTTTGTTCTGGTTCTGGTTCCGCCTCCGCATCTTTGTTATTTCACTGGTGTTCAGCCTTTGGATTAGTTTCTTCCCCTTAGGTTTGCTTTGGTCTTCCTTTTTCCTTCACTTTTTTCCTTTCGTCGAAGGTGAGATTGGGATGGGAACTAAACTCAGAACCTTCCCAAGGTTCATGTTTCAGTTCTGGTTCTAGTTCTGGCTCCAATTACTATGTCCTTGTTTTCTTCATTGTTTGACCTTTGGGTTGGTTCTTCCCCTTAGATCTGCTTTGGTATTCCTTTTTCCTTCATTGTTTTTCTTTTTTCGGAGGCGAGATCAAGATGGGAACTAAACTTGGAACCTTCGCAAGGTTCATGTTTCAGTTCTAGTTCTGGTTTCGGCTCCGCTTCATGTGTCCTTGTTTTCTTTGTTGTTTGGCCTTTGGGTTGGTTTCCTCCTTTGGGTCTTCTTTGGTTTTATTTTTTCCTTCATCTCATTTCCTTCACCAGAACCAAAACCGGGGTGGGAACCGAACTCGATACTTTGAAAAAGGTCTCATCTAGTTTTCTTTCCGCTTCTATTTTGTTTTGGTCTCGCCTTTTCCTATTTTATTTTGTTTATGTTTTGTTTTGGTTTCCCTTCTATTTTGTTTTGGTTACACTTCCGTCTTGTTTTGATTCTGCTTCCATCTTGGGTTTGTGCCTAATTTCCTTGCCTTGGGGACTTTGATGGATTAACTTGGATTTTGATGCTATAATGAATATTAATTGTGACCCTTTTCAATGTAGGCTGGATCAGGCAGGTTGTTGTTGTCAGGGCCGAGGGGAGGGATTGACGTACTTTGAAGATATTGTGGGATCCGTGGGATACAGTCAGGTATACTTCATAGTTGTGGGTAGGTACAACCCGTTCATACATGGAAGGTTTGCTTAGTGGCCATTCATCTGAGTTGGACGTGACATGGAAAATTCAAACTACTTTGACTTGATCAGCGTCGTTCGTGATGCCCAGCTCGGCTATAGATCGGTGGCCTATATTCAAATTCACATTGCGTGCACATTACCGTTCTTCTATTTCATGTGGGTGAGGCATTAATGGTGGATGTGACCCGTAGGGTTTCTTCTATCTGAATCAAGATTTGTAGAGATCCCAAGTCAATTTGAGGAAGGTGCCTCATGCATTCAATGCAGGGCAGTGATTTATTGCGAGCTATCTAGGCCGATATGGTTGGTGGCGGACCTTCTTTGTAACCCTAGCTCGGGCTAGCACAAGATGAAATCTCTATAAGTATGGCATTTCGCCTCATTTGTAAAAGGGTTAGATAGTTGGTTAGTTTGTTAGAATTAGATAGAAGACATACTAGAGGATTAGAGCAGAAGGTTAGAGTTAGGAGTTAGTCATATTTTTACGCAAGTGTTGTAACAAAATATCATAATTATTGCTATTATTGGTGATTCAATGCAAGTGAAGACATTGTTTTATTATTGGTGCCTCCTTTGGATTGATTAATCTTGCATGGTTCTTATTCTATCTTTAAAATTGGTTGGAAATGTTTGAATGCATTTTAGATTTAGAGTTAAATGATTCGATAGTGCTTGTGATTTAGTGCTTGGAGTGTTGTAGCAATCTCTGGTTCATACCTTGGGCAGCTTCTTGATTATGGGTTTGTTGTGCAAGGTCAACCTATACCCGATATTTGTGTGCTTAGTTCAATTGTGGTCATTTATCCAATTCAATTGAATGAATTTCCATGATCTCAAAATCTTTAATTCCTTAAAAGAGTGCACTGTTCCTATGAGATTGTAGGTATAGCCGGGTTGATCAAAAATTAGTTTTTGAGGGATTGGTCTATTACAAGCATTTCATCATTAGTATTGTTGATTCTAGGAGTAATATTAATATTAGGATTTATGAAACCCTTTATCTTTTGTTATTAATTTGAACTTTGGTTAAACCAAAAATTTGAGTATCATTATATTGCAAAAAAAATTGATAAGTTTAGAGTCTCCAACATTTGTTTTGTAAGGTCCCTTTGTGATTACTGACATTTTCACATTTATCACTAAGTTGTTTTGTTGCAAGTCATGACCTAACACATGAGAGACCTTTGGGTTATCTCTTTGTTCATAGATATCAACCTTTCAAGAGAGATAGGATACTAAATTTTGTCTGAGTTGTTGTTGTGCAGAAAACACCATCAATAGATTCTCTCTGGGAACTGTCTCCTGAATCATATCTCTTTTTCCTGGATACAGTAGCCTTGAAAGCGGACTTAGTCTTAGGAGAAGACTCACCGAATTAACTTAATTCAAATGCAACAAGTTTTCCAATCAACGTGTCTTTTGTAATATTTGTCACTATTCCGAGTTCATCAATACCATGAGCTTTTGTCTTGTAGGAAGGGGGCACGGATCTAAGTATCTTAGCCACAATTTCATCATCATTCATAGTTCCATTGAGACATCTAATTTCCATCACCAATTCATTTATCTTATGTGAGAAGGAAGTGATGTTCTCATCTTCACTCATCTTCAAGCTCTCCCATTTTCCTTTTAGACTTTGTAGCTTAGCACTTTTCACTAATGCATCTCCTTCATACAATGTTTCTAGCTTTTTCCAAATCTGGTATGCAGTATTCAATCCCATCACATTTGTCATTTCTGAATCTTTCAAAGCACTCACTAGTGTTTCTATTGATCTGGTATTAATTTTTGCTTGCTTGATCTCATCTTTAGAGGAGGGACCATTTTGAGGAATATTATATGCAATTTGTGTCATTTGCCAAAAAGGTTCTCCAATGCACCTTAAATGACATTCCGTCCTGACTTTCCATATAGAGTAGTTTATACCATATAATCTAGGACTATCCTTCTTAAATGATGCCATCTCGGATCTCCTCAAGCTGTTAAGCTTCCTTCAGAGGAACTAGCTCTGATACAAATTGTTGGAAAAACAAGGATAGACAACTGAGAGGGGGGGGGTGAATCTGTTATTACCAAAAAATAACTTATGCAACATTAACCAATCTTTATATCATAGATCTGATAATTAACAGTGCAAGCATAAGAAAAATATATCAGAGACACATGAACACAAATTTTATACATGAAAACCCTGTTAGGGGAAAAACCATGGTGGATGTTAGTCCACAAGATTATACCCTGTTAGAAGTATAATGGAGAATAAAAATGGGAATGCACTTGCATTCAAGCACACTACCTAGAGCACACTGCTCAAAGGGAAGGCTCACTACCTTACATACAGTAATCAGATTAAATCCATTTGATGAATATGAACTAAGAAAATAGCTTTTGCAAAATCCTGGTTACAGTTCCAATTAGGCACAAAAACTCTTCCACCCTTCTACTCAAACTCTTCCACACTCGTCTTTGAATGATCTGGCCTTTATTCACACTTGTACATCACTTGAGCACTTGAGCACTACCTTCTAAATGAGAAAAAAAATCTCATATATATATCCGCTATATGGATTTACAACCACTATTCAATCGGCCAAAAATAAAGAATAAATTACAATACATACCAACACAATTTGGTTACAACATAGTGAGGACCCAAACAAAAGTCTCCAAACACACCAAACAATGAAATATTAATCTACATGGATCCACAACACGCTAACACCACAATGTCGGCCAAGAACATGAACACTCAGACACATCGGAAAAATATCCAATCACGAACACTTCAATCACTACAGACGTACAACAAGGATAGAGTACGATCTAGACTCATCCATGAACATCATAGATACATGTGCAACACATGAGATTATCATAATTTAATCCACTTCATCTAAGAACACCATCTACATAAACTGAATAGCTGTAGGCACACATATCTTCATAACTTCCACAAAACTTTATAAGCACCTCTGAAACTTTCAAACATTATACTAGAAAGGTTCCACAACAAAAAATTTGAAGTGCACCTTCAAATCTTCAAGACACAGAGCTTTCCAACACTTTGACCTTCTCAACTCCACTGGTTGCCTGAACTATATTTTTAACAATTTTCTCAATCTCCTCAACATATACAACCTTAAGCAGATTAAAATGATAATAGTGTTGACATCAACGACAACCACATATCAGAAACACAACCACAACATCCAACAAAGTTTAAAGAAATATCATCACTTTTTGGTGTCATGTTCATGGAAAAATACTACACAGGTGTCATTAGGGCCAATATTAGGAAATTTGAGCTAGTATTGTCTAGTAGAAAATTGATTTTACTTGCAAGGTCAAAAAAGGAATTGACTCATAGGTTTTTAGTCAAACACCCTCAAAACCAAAGAGTGACAAAAAAACACCCCCATAACCAAGAAAAGACAATTGAACATCAAGAGGGAGTATTTTTAGGAGAATAATTGTAATAAATATTTTTTTTACTAAGGAAAATTCTTATTGAACTCAAAAAATAAGAAACCAAGAGAGGATATTCTAGAAGAAAACACGATTAACCATAGTGGACCTAGAGGAAGAAGGGTTGAGAGAAAATTCACCTATCCAATTAATTTGAACTCTAATGAAAATTCCCCATAAAAAATGTTTCTCCCTAGGCATGGTCACAAAAGACAGTCCTAATCAATTTCTCTTTGAGTTTAAATTAGGTAAACTTATGACTAAAACTTAGATAATCAAATTTTTAAACTATTTTCTTCAACCTTAAAAGAATCAGCAATGTGATGGTTCATTGGAATATCTACCAAGCACATTAATTTATGGAAGGAAATTTGGAAACAATATTTTTAGATATATACCAAGACTATTATCAAGTAAGAGATAGATATGGTGAACTCTATTGTTCAAAACACAAAGAAGATGAAAGTGTGGAATGCCATTTAGATTGATTCATCTTTTCCTTAAAATATTATGTTGACATCTTGACCCTTGATCTTTCCAAAATAATATTCTTGAGGGGACTAGAATAATAACTAAGGAAAATCCTCAAACTTATGGGAAAAGTGGATGTGACAAATTTAAGTCTCGTAGATAATTTTAAATTATGTATAAATTATTTGCAAACAAGGGGGGTCCAAAAATATGTTGGAAGAATGAAAAAGGTGACCTCTAAGTTTTTTTTCATTGATGCCAACATTGTTTGGTAAATGGCTAAGTAAACCATGTATCTACACTATTTCGATATTCTAATCTAGAAATTCTCTCAATAAAAGATAATTCTATGATTTTTTGATATGTTGCTCAAGAGTAGCAGTTACAACTATGAACGAGCTTTCAACAATTTTGATTGATCTGACTGAAATATCTAAATGACATAAGTTCAAAATTATTTTGGCCGACAGGGTTAAGAACTATGTGTGTTATGAAAGTTTAAAGTGTTCCTTATTAGGTTTGGGCTAACCTAATTTATGAATGATAAATTTTGTTTTGTGTGCCAAAAAGTTTTTTTGAATTGGGTCAACAAGTCACTTTGAATTTTGTGTGTTTTCATTCGATTAGGCCGACCTAATTGATGAATGAAGATATAGTCGTATATATGTATGAAATCAAGAGGAAGAGGATGGATGAATGAATGTATGGTTTTTGAATAGTGATGTGAGCTATGTGAAAAGTGTTATAGTGTGAAGTGGTTGATAATTGTTGTATACCTATAACCAGAGTAGGATTTTGGTTTTCCAAAGCTTAACTGGAATTGATCTCAGCACTTTGAATGTGTACTTTTCTAGTTCATCTCTTGGTAATGAGCCATACTTTTTATATCTTGGTGGTAAAAAAAATTTTAATCAAACTATGAGCCTTTAAAGGATAGTGATTCCTAGTAGTGAGCCCTATAATATCTTGTATTGGGGTTATAATATATTGTGAGTTAATCCTCACCGTGTTTTTTCCCATTTTGGGTTTTCCATGTAAAAATACTGGTGTCAATGTGTTATGAAATATTATTATTCCTTTCATGCTTTGATTTATGATTGCAGCTAGATATGTGTTAATAATTGGATGGTTAGCAATTAATTGTGTTAGCAAAATAATGAGTCACCCCCCCTCTCAGTATTTAGTGTAATCAACAATTGGTATTAGAGCCTGGTTCCTCTGAAGAAGTATTATAGCTTGAGGCAAGTCTTGGAATTTGAATACATGGCTAACAAAAGCTATCTTGTTCCTCGAAAAGAAAACTCTGCATCTAAAGAAATCAATATTTCCCTTGAAGAATTGGACAAAAGTCAAGATGAGAAAGAAACTCTGAAAGGAAACATGAAAGAAGCAAATGAATGCATTATAAAATTAAGAGAACTGTGAACCCCTAAACCTGCAGATGCACATGAACAACAAACATGATTAGTATGTTAGATCAAATACATTGAAACAAGCATGAGAGATTCCCCATGAAATCCATCTATCTAAAACTTATATTAGGAAATGAATAACACAATGAGAAATGAATACTTATGTAAATCCTAATTAAGCAAATAGCATGTTGATTCCATGGGGGAATTGGTGCCAATGGTATGTTGCAATTGGCCCTTTCCCAATTCCTAATTGCAATGTTTGATTAAATGAGAGAAATGGTCAAATCTCCAAAGAGATTTGAGCATAACCTTGTTGCAAAATCTCAAATATGGTGGATGATTGGATGAAATTGGCAAAATTAGCTCTCAATGTGGAGAGAGTAACTTTGCATATGAGTTGTGGATGAAGATTGAGGAGAAGAGTCTCCAATTTATAGATTCAAATCTTGGAAGAGATAGTGGAAGCAAGCAATGTGGGACAAAAGATAGTCCAATGGCATTGTGCCACTTGTCCAAATGTGATTGGATGAGGAATGTGCAAGTTTTGGCCAATGTGCCAATAAATGCAATTAGGTGGCATTTCAAACTTGAGAAATGACATGTTGAAGAGGGAAAAGGAATGAAGTTAATGTCACTTGGCTCAAGGTCAAGGACATGTAAGAGGCTTTTAATGCCTTGTTGGAAGGACCAAGTCCACTTGGACTTTTTGAATTCAAAAGAGGAATATTCCCTTTTTGATGCTTTGTGAGGGAAAATAGGAGAATTAATAAATCAAAGTAATTGATTTATTGTGCAAGTTGCATTCTCTAGAGGATTTTAGTGAGAAGGATTAAGTTAATCATGGATTTGATTAATTCAATGAAGAATTAGGTGATGTGACAATTTAGATTTAGATTTATGAATTGATTTAAGTAAGAAATTGAGAGGAAATGATTCATTAAATACATGATTTGATTTATTTAATAAAGAAGGAATGTGTTAGATTAAATCAAATAAGGTTTAATTTATTTAATTTAATAGGAGGACTTTAGAGATTTTAATTAAATAAAATGATTTATTTAATTAAACAACAATGTAGGGTTAATTAAATTAAATTGATTAATTTAATCAACGCAGGTGAGAATGACAATTAAATGAATAATGATTCATTAGATTAAGAGATAGAATGTGATGAAATGTTGAAAATGTGATTTAAGAGGAAACGTTGTTAGTAATCGGGATTAGGTGTGCCAAGACGAGCTTGTACATTTTCTATGTCTACATTTTGCCCCTCTTTGAAGCAATGTACTTGTTGCATTGATTCAAAGAATAAACTGTTGTGATCGAAGTTCAAAATTTCCTGAGTTTTAGATGCCCCACTACTACCCCAGTGGAAAGATATTGGTGGATATTGCCCCTTCGAGAGATCAGACGAAAATTTTGAATTTTTGGGTGATCTCACAAAAAAAGATAACAAGATGCCCGATAGGCCAGAAATGCCCAAGAATGTCCGAAAATCCACTAAAATGCTAGAAGGGATGAAGAATGACCTTTGGTTAGGCGAAAACGGGATCAGGGCAAGAAACCCCCTCCAAAAAGTCAAATTAGGTCAAAAGGAACCCTAATTTTCGAGCTTAAATAGACCCTAAGGGGTCATTTTCAAAACATTTGCACTCCTACCTTTGAAGATTTTGACATTTGAGCTCTGAGTTCTAGACACCATGGCGCAACGGGAGCTTCCCCTGCACGTGTCGGAGCGAGTACGAGTATTTCAGCGACCAGTCGCCGCAGGACCCGCGGTATGTACCCCTATCCCACTTTTTATTTTCTCGTTTTACATGCATTTAATAGCGTTTAGGTATGGTCGAGTCGGTGCGGTGCGATATTGTGTTGTGGGAGCTCTCCAAACTGGCACGCGCGGTCCTATATAGGGCCGTGGGTGCATTGATCACCGCATGGCGGAGTTTAAGAACAATGGAATTTCAATTTCTTAAGTTGGTCGCCCGCTCAAACAGTGTCATGCGGGTCAAGAGCTATCTAACTCCACCGCGTGGTGCACTTTGGAAATATTCGCTATCTAACTCAGCTGCGCGGCGTAGTTTGGAGACTTCCAAACTGCCCCGCCTTTGCAAACAACGCCGCTTTTGCTGTTTCAAAAGGGAAAGGTAACACGGACACCATAATTTTTTTAGGGAACTGACGCAGTACTTTCCTTGTACAGGAGACACCTGAGGTTATTCATTCGAGGGAGCACTGATGGCCAGTACTGGAGAGATTGCAGGGCATGCACATATTCCTTCAAGAGCAGCTTGGGATGCTAGGTCTGTGGTTCGTTACCTATGTCCCCCCGTTCGGGCACACCTGGGTATGATGCACGCTTTGGCCGAGCGGTGGCATCGCGAGACTTCCTCTTTTCATCTTCCCACTGGCGAGGCCACTATCACCCTCGAGGATGTCTAGCGTATCCTGCGATTACCTATTCATGGAGAGCGGGTGATTTACAATATGGAGGAGGGGAGGAGAGCCTGCTTCAGTGTCATGGGTGTGGAGGAGCTTATGCTCTGTGATGGTCAAATAGATTTGGAGCGGTACCAGGGTATAGCCCCTACTTACAGCCTGATTGTGGCCGCCATTATTTTTGGCCTTTTAGCTCCTAATCGGCGCGACCGATATTTCAGTCTAGGTTGGGGGTTAGCATGGTAGCAGATGTGCACTCATCGAGTGTGCTATGCTTGGGGACCAGTGCTGCTGGCCTCCCTATACAAGGACCTGCATGAGTTTGCTTACTTGGAGGGTCGGGCTCTGGGGGCCGGATTGAATCTTCTTCATGTTTGGGTATTTGAGTGTATTCCAGTGCTTCATCCGTTTTTTTCACCAGTTGCCTTAGATATTGATGATCCTTTAGTGTGGCGGTATGGTGAGGTGACAATTCGTTTCACTCACATGGGTACCGACAGCATAGCTCACTGGCATCGGGTTCTCGATGAGATGACAGTATTTATCTAGAGGTCATATATGGGTATGGGCCCATGGATGGACAATGCAGAGCAGCTTTTCTTTGCTCGTCAGGACAGACTTATGCATGGTCGAGAGCATACACTAATAGAGAGATATCTTCCAAATAGAGTGGTTAGATAGTTCGGGGAGGTGCAGGATGTACCTGATGCTCAGTACACAGCTATCTTTTCCCGTTTGGCCAGGGAGACAGCCTAGGGACAACCTATTCCAACAGACGAGGCAGTGACCTATTTTAGGCAGTTGGTGGCTTGGCCTTTGGCATACGATCAAGGGCCAACAAATGCAGGGGTGACTCCGGCATTTAGGGTCTGGTTCAGGCTGCCAATGAGATTGACAGTTCCAGGGACAGTGCTTCCACGTCGTAGATCGAGAGGTAGGTCAACAGGCAGGGGTCAGGGAGGTGTACCTCCTCCTCAGCAATCACCTCCGAGGGATCCTGCGCAACATGTAGTAGGACAGGATGGGCAGCCCCATGTGGCAGGACAGGATGGGCAGCCAGCAGGGCATGGTGGGCAGCCAGCAGGGCAGCCAACAGGGCAGGGTGGGTAGCCAGATGCCCGTGACATATTGATTCAGCAGTTATAGGGGCAGGCACAGGTTCTGACAGCTGAGCGGGATGAGGCCCGACAACAGGTTGCCATACTGACAGTAGAGAGAGACCAAGAACGATCCGAGAGGGATCAGGAGATAGGTCAACAGAGACAGCTAGAGAGTGTTGCTTCCACATCCTGAGGTTGATCAGTCAATATCCATGATTATAGGGATGCCATCAGAGAGGTTGAGTACTATCAGCATCATTATCTATAGGTAGTGCCATCAGACCGCAGAGTGCCCGACTTTTCTCAACAAACAAGGAGGCGACCAACAGAGGCACATGGTGAGAGACAGAATGGGGAGGGCAATAGCCAGCATGGCCCACCCCCTTTTTGATCATAGGACAGTTTTGTACTTCATTTTGGATATACGAGCTGCAGTATTTGGCCTTATTGTATTATGTATCCGATGGACACCTGATCCAATTTGTACTATAACAGTATTTTTGATGATGTATATATGAGATGATTTACCCATTTCTGACGTACATGCAAATATGTGAATGCAAATATGTGATGTTATGGGATGTTTTTATCCTTATTGTTCATGTGATGCAGTGTATATAATGAATGCATTTCTTTTTGTATTTTCTGTGCTTTAAATGATGTAATGCATATTAATGATGGTAATGGATGCAAATGGTAATGGTAATGGTTGTAGATGATAATGTATGATGTAATGATGTCTTAAGATGTTTAGAATAACGAATTTATATTATTCCTCATAACTTAAAATATTGATATGATATAATGCTCTTCTGATGTTAACTATCTAGTGGATGCAGGATGTATGCATGAGTGATGTTTTTTATTACTGTTATGATACCCTGTTAGTGTGGAAAGAAGATAGAAGAATTGCAGAGTTAATGAGTTAGTCATGATGATGATGATTTGCATTGCTAGGAATCGGGATTTTCAAAGGGTCAATTGCTTTATGTTTGATAACACACATAGGTACGATGCATCGAGGTATTAAGAATCGGGATGGTGTGGTACCTAGTGTGATGGACTTTGACTTGAAAATCAAATAGGAGTATTCTTGCTCACACTTAGCATTCATACTTTATTCAGGATGTAGTTCAGACATTCTAAATATCTCGGAGCAAAACACAAAAAAGCAAGCTTTCCTATGTGGTCAACAAGATACTTGAAATATCCTCCCTACAAACCAAACAAAACATGCATAACTAATTTATTTTACAAGCATATCCCACAAGCATAGTAGATAAAAGATAATGATCATTGCCCCATTCCTTTCTCTCTAAACTTGTTTTGTTTAGGCATCATTGAGAGGTCCTTGGAATGAGCAATAAAATAAGTCTAAACAAGACCAAGATAAAGTAAATAAACAAGTTAATGTTCTTTGTACCGCTAGCCAAGACTAACTACTGTGAGGGGTACTTGATGCTTATTTCCATCACAAGAAAGCTTCGTCCTAGGACATGTAGTGATCAGGGTTTTGGTGAGATTGATTGCGTGATAAGCTATTGATACTCTGAGTTGACCAACTTGCTGACTTACTGACTTAGACTTTCGAGACTTTGACGATTAAGGTGTTCTCTTCCAAACATGCTAGACTTGCTTCTGACTGAATCACCAAAGGGTGAAAGCGATGATTGATTTTATTATGAGTGATGAAAATTACGGGTGAAAGCGAGATGAGATGGATGAACCATTTTGGATTTTTCAGATTTTTTGAGGCTATTTTTGGTATTTTCGAGATTTTGACGAATAGACTAACTTAAAGTCTTATCCTAGGGGTCTCGGGAGCTGATCCATAGATTAGCCTTGCATTCGTTATACATGCAGAGACCACGTAGTTCGACTAATGACAAACTTGACTTGATGATAAGATGGATAAATGGATTGCCATTTTATTGCTTAAAGGACTGACTTAAGATGCAGACTAGATGGGCAAATGGATTGCCAATGCGACAGACACCTAAGGACTGACTCTTACTATCTTGGGGGATGATCAAAGATCAACCTTGCCTACGTTCAAGCTCAGAGATGATGTAGTTCAACAAGGTGGAAGACTGACAAGACTCAATGATGAAGTTTTTGAAGATTTTCTAAATGTTTCGACATGTTTTTGGATTTTGGATGATTTGGATGTTTTTGAATTTTTGATGGATTTTTTGAATGTTTTTGGTTTTGTTTTATAAAATTTTGAAAAATATTACGAGAATGTACATGAATGCAATCCGATGTTGCGAGAATGTGCCCCCAGTGTGGTGTGATAAACTACTTCGATAAAGGCAGGACAGATGGACCTTAGAAATGCCAAGTAGTTCCATGGTGGAATATGGTGTAGACACCAACACAGGCTATGGTACGGATGCGAGTGGATGAGTGGAATGGATGAGTCATGTAGATCCTGGTAGATGGGGAAGGTGCTTTACTTGATGCCTATTTGCCAAGTTTTCACCAAGGTACTTGTCGAAAGCACCACCGAAGTGGTTTTCACTAGAGGATGATTTTATTTATTTATTTATATTTTTTTTGATCTTTTGATTTTATTTTTGTCGCCAAGATGCCTATTTGCCAGGTTTTCATCAAGGTGACTATTTTTTCAGGACTTTTTCTGATTGTTTTTGTTTTTTCTGGCTCTACACCTTGTAAGATTTAGGCATAAAACTTTTTGAGGTGTGAGCTATTCATGGGCTCCTGTAGGGGTTCGCCTTCTGGTGTCAACAACTGATATGCCCCCAATTTGTAACTTGTAGTGATGACAAAAGGTCAAAGCCAGTTGGGCTCAAACTTTCCCTCTGTATCTGGATTTTACATGTTCTTTCACTTTTCTTTTAGCACGAGGTCACGAACTTGGAAAGTGCATTGTTTGATCTTCTTGTTGTAGCTCCTTTTTAGGTGATTTTGGTACACTTGTAGATGATTAAGGGCATCCATGCACCTTTCATCTAGTAATTTGAGCTCATTGAGTCTTGTGACCCTGTATTCCTCATTTGTGATGAGGTTTTGTAGTGATATCCTCAGTGACGAGAGCTCGATCTCGATGGGGAGGATGGCTTCTGACCTATAGACCAGGGAGAATGGGGTGGCACCTGTTGGCATGCGGATCCTGGTGCGGTAGGCCAATAAGGTGGGATTTAGCTGCAGATGCCAGTCACGACTAGAGTCATTGACTGTTTTCTTGAGGATTTTCAGAATGGTTTTATTTGTAGCTTCTGCTTGGCCATTGCCTTGTGGATAGTATGGAGTGGAAAAGCAGTGTTGGATTTTAAATTTTTCACATAAATCACGGACATCCTGATTCTTGAAAGGTGTCCCATTATCAGAGATAATGGATTGGGGGACCTCGTATCGAGAAATGAGGTAGTTTAGGATGAATTTAGATATTTGTTTCCCCATGATGTAGGTCATGGGAATTGCTTCAACCCACTTTGTGAAATATTCAGTGGCAGTGATGATGAATTTGTGGCCATTGGATGAGGTGGGTCATATTTTACCAATGAGATCGAGCCCCCATTGTGAAAAGGGCCAAGGTGTAACAATGGGATGTAGTTCTTGAGCTGGTGCATGAATAAGATCTCCATGCTATTGACATTGTAGGCATTTTCTGACAAAGTTGTGTGCCTCTCTTTCCATCGTCGACCAGTAGCACCCTGTTCTCAGCAACTTCTTGTCCAAGGTCATACCACTTGAGTGTAACCCACATGTGCCATTGTGTATCTCAGTTAGAGCAGTCAAGGCTTCCTTGGGTTTTAAACAATGTAGCAAGGTTTTGTTAGTACTTCTATGGAAGAGGGTCTTTCCTAGGATGACGAATCATGAAGTCCTTTTGACAAAAGTGTGTTTTAGGTTTGGAGTGATGTCAGTGGAGAGGATTCCTAACTTTAGGTAGGTGTATATATCATGATACCAAAGATCACCAGGACCAACGAGTTCACACACATATTCTGACTCTAGTACCTCAAATGTGGGTACGAGAAGCTGTTCTACAAGGAATTTGTGTTTTGAGATGTTGCGAGGGATGTCTAGTAAGGATCCAATTGTCACCATTGCATTGGCCGCTCTGTTGTTTGTCCTTGGTATATGCTCGAAGGTGATGTCAATGAATGATTTTTTTAGGCTTTCTACCACCTTCTTGTATGGTGCGAGCTTATCATCCTTCATTTGGTATTCACCGTTGACTTGGTTGATGATAAGTTGCGAGTCCCCGTAGACTTTTAATGCCATGATTAGCCATTGTGCTGCAATTTTGAGGCCTATGGTCAAAGCCTCGTATTCTGCAATATTGTTAGTACAAGGGAATGCCAGCTTGTATGATCTAGGTATATAGTCTCCTTACGGGGTGATGAAGAACACACTAGCTCCTGATCCATGTTGCGTGTGAGAGCCATCAAAGTATAACTTCCAGTGGTCTGCTAAACCAAGGTTAAAAAGGGACTCATCTAGGAATTCTGATATGAGTGGGTTATCTGTGTAGAGGGGAGCTTCTACCAACTGATCTGCAATGACTTGTCCTTTTATGACTTTTCATTCTACATATTTGATATCATGTTCAGATAATATCATTACCCACTTAGCCATTCTACTCGTAAGCATTGCTTTTGACAATAGGTACTTTAGAGGGTCTATTTTGGCAATCAACTTGATTTGGTGCGCTAGCATGTAGTGTCTAAATTTTTGAGCTGCAAATACCAGTGCTAGGCAAGCTTTTTCTATTGACATGTAATTCAGCTCGTGTCCCACCATTGTTCTGCTGATGTAGTAGATAGCCCGCTCTATTCCCTTTTTATCATGTTGGGCTAAAACGGCCCCCAGGGCGGCTGTTGTTGCTGAGATGTATATGATTAATGGTTTCCCCACAATTGGTGGCATCAACACAGGTGGTGTAAGTAGATATTCTTTTATTTTGCTGAATGCTTGCTTGCATTTGTCATCCCATTTGAAAGCTACTCCCTTGTGAAGTAGGTGTGAATAGGCAATTTGTTTATCTACCAGTTGTGCTATGAATCTCCGGATGGACTAGAGTCTACCTTGCAATCCTCTTAGTTGTTTTAACGTTCTTGGTGCTTCCATTTCAAGGATTGCTTTTACCTTTGCAGGGTCCACCTCGATTCCTCTCATTGAAACTATGTATCCTAGCAACTTTCTCGATTATACCCCAAAGACACACTTCTTCGGGTTGAGTCTAACCTTATATTGTTCGAACCTGTCAAAGATAGCACTTAGAGTTGCTATATGGTCTTGTCTCTTCTTTGATTTAGCTAGTATGTCATCTACATAATCTTCAACTATTTTATGGATCATGTCGTGGAAGATTAATGTCATGGCTCTTTGGTATGTAGCTCCTACATTTTTTAACCCAAATGGCATTACGTTCCAACAATAGGTGCCCCAAGGACATGTGAATGCTGTATTGTGTTGGTCTTCTTTTGCGATAATTATCTGATTGTACCCCGAGAAGCCATCCATTAGGGAAAGCATCTCATGTCCAACTGTCATATCCACTATCATGTCAATGTTGGGCAGTGGAAAGTCATCCTTTGTACATGCTTTGTTTAGGTGTCTGAAATCAGTGTAGATGCGAGTGCCCCCTTTCGGTTTTGAGACCGGTACAAGATTTGATACCCATTCTGGATAGTCGATCGGGCGTATGAAGCCAACATCCAGAAGTTTCTACAGCTCAATCTTTACAAGCAAGGCTATTTGTGGGTGTATCTTCCTTAGCTTTTTTCTGACTGGTTTTGCTTCGGGGTAAATGACCAAATGATGAACTACTACTTCAGGGTCCAAGCCTGGCATGTCTGCATAGGTCCATGCAAAATTTACCTTTCTCTCCTTTAGGAATGCTGCCAATAGTTCCTGTTCTTCTACTAGGAGGGATTCTGCATACAAGGTAATTTGTGGTTTTGATTCTGTTCCTAAGTTGACCGGGTTGCACTATTCTGCCAATACTGCTGATTTCTCCTGATGTAGAGCAGTAGGGGGGAGATTGAACCTTTCATCCTCTAGTGCCTTAGAGAGGTTTTCACCATTGGATGCATCCTTTATTTTTACTATTTTATGGTTAGAGAGTGCCACAGTGTGGTTTTCACTCAGTAACTCCGAGCTTATTCTCGATCTTTTTCTTTTGCGACTAAAGGACTCAGTCGTCTCCCCATAGTATGCTTGTGTGTCTAGTGTGATGTTGAATCTAGCCTTGTGATCTCCACATGAAACTATATCCCTTAGTCCCATGAATTACGAGAGGGCCTCATCATTTTTGAACGAGTCTAGAATCGGTGGTCCCCGTTGGTCATGATCGATGAGTTGGGGGTGCACTAAGGCGATTTGGTGGGTTGGTTGGTTTGACTCAGCGGGTGAGGCACTAATCATGAGCAAAGTGGAATCCTCAAAAAGCCTAGGGAGACTCACTATAGTATCATCATCGTCACTACTAGGAACATTAGTGACGTCAAAGGTGTAATTATCGAGCGGGATACTTAAGCAAACGGGTGGTCTAGGAGTGGCTGTTGTTACCCGAGGAGAGGACTAGACTGCTCTTCTGGGAGTACCTCTACCACGTACAGTTATACTCAGAGGAGTATACCCAAGGCCAAGGTTTTGCATTCTTCTTTACACAATGATGGGCTCCAACTGTCCATCACTATTTTTTCCTAGGCTTTCATTCCTGTTATAGCCCATGTTGAACATCATTTGTAACCCTCTGTTTGTTTCCTCCATGGGTAGGGTGGGAGTGGGTCTTTCATCTTGGTACAAAGTGTTTGTGATGTCCTCCTTGTCCACATTCTCCCGACTAAGATCCCCCCAATGGTGGAATCCAGAGGGTTCCATTCTAGTGTGAACAGGTGTTTGAATCAATTATGGTTGCCCATGTGACCTAGGAGATTGTGGTAACTCTCCTACAACAAAAGCATTTCTCTTCATTCTATAATCACCACATCCATTGTCCTGTATCATGTTTTTGATCTTGGATATGTCGGGGATGGTGGGTGTCTCTATTGCAGAAGTGGAGGCGAGATTAGTTGGGTCTATGTATGAAGTGGATGGTCCTTCATCATTTTTAGGTACTTGAGGGATCTTGTAAAACTTGGCTTCCAAGCTTTTGCAATAGGTGAAAGGTTCAGGATCCCCATGTATAGTAACCTCCTCATTTTGATATGAGAACTTAATGCACTAGTGATAGGTTGAGGCCACTGCCTTCATTCCATGTATCCATGAGCATCCCAGGAGGATGTTGTATGGTAAGTCGAGGTCAAGGACCTGACAGGTGGTTTCCATGGTTGCTGGCCCCACTTGGATGGGGATCTTGATAGTGCCTTGAGACACTCTTTCCTGGTCATCATATGCTCTTATGGTGATGCTTTTGTTCTTATTGATGGAATCCTCAACGAATCCCAATTTCTTTATAAGTTTCAGAGAACAAATATTAAGGCCTACACCTCCATCTACTAGGACCCGTTTGACTTTCTTTTTGTGGATTAGGACTTGGAGGTGGAGTGCACGATTATGAGATGGCTGCGGAGGGAAATCTTGATCTGAAAATGTGATGAGATTTGGGGTAACGATGTTACCACCATAGCCTGAAATTGCTCTGTGTCAAGGGTGGCACCAACGGTAGATGCAGCTAGTGCTTCATCCAGGATCTGTCTATGGGCAACGGAGATTTTTAGTAGTTCCATGATGGAGATTTGTGTGGGTGTTCTCTTCAACTGGTCAATTACATTGTAATCATAGGGGATGGCCTTTGTGTTGGTAATGTGGGTCTTAGCAGGTGCCCCAGCAATGGTAACCTTTCTGCCTCGTGTGGTGACTCCACAGTCATTGTTGGCTCCCTTGATATTTATGACGGTGACCATCTCGTCGACACATCCTACTATCTCCTCGTATACTAGATTAGCACTAGCATACTTTTGTTTACCCTTATTATTCCCTTGGTTATTTCCCTGATTGTTCCCTTGGTTATGATTCGGCATCGGATTCATGTAGATTTTCAGGTCTTGGTTTTTGGCCTGCTGCTCGATGTTGATGACCTTATCCTCAATGAGGTCTTGAATGATATTTTTGAGTCTCATGCAGTTGGCGGTGGTGTGTCCTTTGACTTTGTGAAAGTCACATAGGAGATTCTCATTGTACCATGGCGGTTTGGTCATGGGCTCCGTGTATTGTTCGGAGTTAGAGATTTTGATTAGGTTCTCTTTGACCAGTTTCTTCATGACAGACTCAATCAATTCGCCAAGGGCTGTGAACTTCCTCTTGGGGGGAAACTTATTGCGGGGAGGTGGTCCTCCTTGATTACCCACATTGTTGACTTGACTGGTGGAAGGTGGTTGTGACTGTGCTACTACCGCATTAGTTTGCACATTGTTGCGATTATGATTTTGCGGTTGATGATTCGAGATGTTCTGCTTAGGGGCACTAATGACCACCTTAGCATCGACCACGTCGTCGTTCGTGATATTTTTATTCCTCGACCATGTTCGAGGTTTATCATTGTAGTTGTTAGACGGGCGGTTATCCTATGGTGGAGTGAATGTTGGTGCGCCTCCTCGCGCAGTAAGGGCTCTTTCGATGTTGAGCGCCTTTGGAATTAGTTGATCGTAAGATGTGATGCACTGCATTTTTAGGTAGAACGCCAAGTTTTCATCTAGATTGGCTATGATGGTGCAAACTTGTTGTTCCTCTGGCATGGTCCACTTGCTTTGATTGGCCTTGGATCGCCATCTTTGCAAGAAGGATGCGAATAGCTCTCCTTTTCTTTGTTTGAGTGCAGGTAGTTCTTCTAAACTGACATCTGCACCCATATTAAAAGCGTATTTTTTAAGGAAAGCCTCCACTATTTCCTCGAATGTTTTAATGCCAGTGGGTAGGCGAGAAAACCATTCCATAGCTGGACCAGTCAGGCTTCGGGGGAAGAGCCGCATTAGATACGTGTCATCATATGCGACTTCCATGCAGTGCACCTGAAATTCCCTGACGTGGTTTTCAGGGTTGCTCGTTCCATTGTATTTATCAAATTTGGGGATCTCAAATCCCTTTGGGAATGGTACCATGGTGAGACTTCTATCGAACGGATAGGGGCACAAGTTGCCTGGTGTCCTTGTGGTTTTTCCTACTTGTAGGTCCAACACTTGTTGTGAGAGAAATTTGATCTGTGTTGTGACATCCTTGCTTGGATTGGGAGGTGGGATGAATGAGTGGTGAGGTGTTGGAGGTGTTTGATGGGTGGGGAGAGTACTGGTCGACATTTGCTATGAGCTTGGCTATGTGTTTAAGGCTTGTTGGTAAGCCTGCATTTGTGCCAACAATGCCTATTGTTGATCTTGTTGTTGCTATTCCAATAGCACTTGTTGTTGGTCCATCTGTTGTTGTTCCCATGAAGCCCGTTGTTGGTCAATCTGCTGTTGAGCTAGTAACGCTTGTTGTTGGTCTACCTGCTGTTGCACCAACAATGCTTATTGTTGGTCGAGCTGCTGTTGTGCCAATAAAGCTTGTTTTTTAGTTTGGTGTTTTGCCTGAAAGTCTTGCAGGGCTTGTTGGTAGGCTTGTAGGTGGATCGCTTGCAATTGCGCTTAGTATTGAGCTTGTTCCTATTGTTGGGCTTGCGCTTGGGCTTGGGCTTGGGCTTGAGCTTGGGCTTGAGCTTGAGCTTGGGCTTGAGCTTGGGCTTGCACTTGGGCTTGGGCTTGAGCTTGGGCTTGCGCTTGGGCTTGGGCTTGAGCTTGCACTTGGGCTTGTTGCGTTTGTCGGAGTACTCTTTGTTGGTTGGCCTTTTGGAGGGTTTGGATTAGAGTGGTGAATGAATTTTTTGTGTTGGATTTTGGTGGGATTGGTGGTGGAGTAGGAATCATGCCAACTGTCGTGGCGGGTGGAGGGATTGTGGTGGTGATTGTGATTCGGGTTGTCGGAGGGGTGTTTGAGACGATTGGTCCTTGAGGAGGCATGCTTTGGGAGATTTGAGGACCAATAGATGCATTAACCATGGTGATAGGAATAGTTGCGATTTGTTGTGAGGATATGGGCAAAAGAAGCGGGTTCAAAGTGGTGGTTCGATTGCTTGGATTGGAGAAATTTTCGATGGGTAAAGGTGGAAGACCTATTCCAAGAGGTGATGCGGATGCAAAAGGAAGTGGGGGAAGGGATGATGCACCACTTTGGAAAGAGAAAGGATTGATAGCTTCCGTCGTTCCAAACAAGCCAACTTCCTCATGTGGTGAGGCAGTTGGTATGTTCAATTGATAGGCTGGTGTGGCGTGAAATGAGGATGAACCAACGGGATTATGAAATGTGAGTGGGACGTAAGGGTGAGATGGGTTTTCTGGAATAGATGTAGCCGGTGTGGGGGTGATGATTGCTTCTTTATTAGCCACAAGGTGGTGTTTTTGCAATTCTTAGAACATGGTACTCCCCTTGTTCACATTCAGGGAGGTTGGTGTGATGACTGATGTGGTGCAAGGTACTTCTTGATTGATGTTTGACAATGGGGATACATCTATACTAGTGCTTGTGTTAAGGTCGGGAGGGGGCATGACCCCTCCTCTTGCTATTGTATTTAGGTATTTGAACATAGCACTAACAATTTTGTGGTTCTCTGGATTTTGAACCATTTCCATGATTTCATTTGGTGTCATCCCCATGTCTTCATTTGTGTTGTCCTCTTGATGACTCTCCTCTTGAGGATTTTGTGATGATAAGGGAGAGTTGCTTGGGGGATTGCTTGATCCTGCTAGGTTCACTTTGGTGTTTAGATGACTCATGTCCATAGAAGCTGATATTTCTATGATATTCTCCATGTCCTTCTTGTGTTGAGATCTTGTTTGGACCATAAAAAATAGGGATTTGTTCGATCCTAATCCTTTAGGTCCAAAAGAGAAGAACTAGGGAAGCTAAAAGATCAAAGATGGTGATAATGGTGATGAGTTAAATGGATGGGATGAGTGAGTGAAACCTTTGGAGAATTTTTGAAGGTGTGCTAAACTTTGTAAGGGCTCTTGATTTGATTGATTGTGATAATTTGACTAGATGTGCTAAGTCAAACAAGATTGTTGTGAAGTTGTTTTCCCTAGGAAGTTGTGTTATCCTAAGGGAACTTGCACAAATGGATGAATTGACAAAGTGTGTTATGCCAATGCATTTGAGAACTAATAGACTTTAAGAAGTTGTGTTATCTCAAAGAAAATTTGTCCAATGGTTTAATACTATGTTGGCTAAGTGTGTTTAAGCCAAGATATGATGATGTTGATTTAGCCTTCTAATTTTAGCATGATGATTGATTCTAGAGTTTCTCAAAAGGTTTGATGATGAAATGAGACTTGATTTGATGGAGGAATGAATGGGAATGACAACTTTGATCTTGAACCTTAACCTAGATGTGACTCTTTCTACCAAACCTCGATATTGAAGAACATGCTAGACTTCCTATGGGAGAAATGCAAACCTTTGAAAAAGTTCAGGATTTTTTTGGCAATAAAATGCATACAATGTGGGATTGTTCCTTGAGGATTTTTTGTAGAAATTGTATACAAGTCTCTCCCTTACTTCAAGGAGCATCTCAAGACATTGCTCATGGATTTTTAGACTCACTTTTTTGAACTTTGGCTTTGGGATTTTAATCTTGCGGGAAATCATTGTCAACAACACATGTGTAATTCAATTTGTCTCTTTATCTTGGTTAGATGAGGTTCTTTTTATCCAAGACACTTGCTTGCTTAGGTTTTCAAACTATATGTCTAGTGTCCCATTCTCTTTCTCATCCCACAAGGTCCTTTATGCGGAAATCGAGGAAAATAGGGCAAAATTTCCTTATGTTTATCCTTATTGGAAACAAATGATGGTAGAATTTGCACACTTAGAAACCTCTAGGAATGTGATTCCTAGGGAAAGCAAGAGTGGGAAAGTTCATCAATAGGTATTTGTTCCCCACAAGGTGTTTGAAATTTCAAGGTTTTTGTGTATGTTTGTTTTCCAAATGTTTTCAAGATCAAGCAATGTTTTTTTTCCAAGCACTTTCACACTCCTCGGTTGATGAGACAATACCTTGTTAGGTTCCCACTTGGATAAATCCAGCTGCACATATCTTGTGTGAATGGCTAAATGCTTGACCACACTGGCTCCCCTCCACGACACTCACTTATTCGGGTCAGCCAAGCATTAGTACCCATGAATCTCCCATGGCATACCTTCCATTTCCACAAGGCCACATGTTACGTGGGGCGGCTTCAAAGGACATGACCTTTTGTACCAACAAGATATACAAGGTTTTGGCCTTTTTTCTAAACAAGGGGTTCTAATTCGGGCATTCCGTTTGTGGGGGATTATCCAACATTGGTGAGAATCCATTGCTGTCCATCTCATCAGAATAATCCTCGTGATATTGTCCTTTGTTCCAATATCCAGACTTATATCCCAGGTGGAAGTCACTTGGCTTTAGCATGTTCCCGGTTGGGTCGTTCCCTTGGGTGAGTACTTTTTCCCGCAAGAAAGGCCCTCTAAGATAAACAATAGTGAACAAACATTATTCGTAGTTTGATTGACTTTTGTTTAAAAACAAAAGGAGAACACTCGCAATAAGTCTATTCACACTCGCATGCTGTGTTCAATTTTAAGTGCCCAAATCAAAATGTGGAGGCAATATTTTTTACAAGTTAACATCACTAAAATTCATTTGATTCTCAAGATCGCTATAAAACGCGAGAGAAGCGCATGCACATTTTAATGATGTTAATTTGTAAAAAAGTTTGCAAAATATAAAAGACACTTGTTCATTTTAACCTTCAAAGCAATGATGAATTCCTTCTAAAAGCACCAAATGAAGTGTGAAATTGCCTTGTTCAATTATTACCTTTCAAACCAACTCTAGTGTATTTGCCTAAAATTCTTTTTAGCCCCTTGGCAACTTTAAAAAACAAAGTTTGTTTGTTCTTTTTAAATCCCAATGAAAATTTAGTATTCTAAGGTCAAAGATTTTAACAAGTTCCTTAAAAAGTGTTGAAGAACACTTAAGTGTTTAGAAACACTTTGCACAAAATGAACATGATATAAAAGAAAATTTGAACGTTTTTTTTTTTTTAAGGCTCAAAGTAAGATTAGTTTTCCTAAGGCCAAAGGTTTTAACAAATTTTCTCAAGAAGTGTTAAAGAACACTTTTAGTGTTTAGAAACACTTTGGTTTTGTAAACATGATGTCATAATGACTCCTTCCTTTGCTCCAACCTGTAAAATGATAGTAAAACAAAGAGCTATAAAGATAGGAAATTAAATTGAAAGGTTAAAAAAAAAATCCTGAACTTAGAAAGCACATGTTAATTTAAATTTTACTATCTTCCTATGGCATAGTTTGGAAAGGTGGCAAAGTTTGGAGAAGCAACGGAGTTTGGAAGATAGGCAGCATTATATAGCGCTCTACACAAACAGAGGGCACAAAAGCGGTGAGACAGAGGTCTGTGGTGCAGTTTAGAAGCAGATTACTTTAGAAATTTAAAATTTATAGGGAACAGTGGCGCGATGGAGTTTGGAGAACGCGCAGTTCAAAATAGTGCCATGGTGGTGAAGGCGACGGAGTTAGGACCTGCGTGGCAAGGTTAAGAAATTTAAAAATAGACAGGTGGGAATTCCCATGGCGTAGTTTGGAAAATGTAACCACGGGTCGATAGGGAGCCACAAAACTGAAAGCGGCAGGATATTGTGCCATGGAACTGAGGGCGGCATGATATGGCACCGCGCAGGCTAGTTTTCATGTGTCTGCAACAACAAAAAAATTAGAAACTGCAAAATTTGAAAACGTGATTTGATTTTTCAACTCACTGCCCTCCTTCTAGTGCCAAAATGGTGAACCCCTAAACCTGCAAATGCATATGAACAACAAACATGATTAGTATGTTAGATCAAATACATTGAAACAAGCATGAGAGATTCCCCATGAAATCCATCTATCTAAAACTTATATTAGGAAATGAAGAACACAATGAGAAATGAAAACTTATGTAAATCCTAATTAAGCAAATAGCATGTTGATTCCATGGGGGAATTGGTGCCAATGGTATGTTGCAATTGGCCATTTCCCAATTCCTAATTGCAATGCTTGATTAAATGAGAGAAATGGTCAAATCTCCAAAGAGATTTGAGCATAACCTTGTTGCAAAATCTCAAATATGGTGGATGATTGGATGAAATTGGCAAAATTAGCTCTCAATGTGGAGAGAGTAACTTTGCATATGAGTTGTGGATGAAGATTGAGGAGAAGAGGCTCCAATTTATAGATTCAAATCTTGGAAGAGATAGTGGAAGCAAGCAATGTGGGACAAAAGATAGTCCAATGGCATTGTGCCACTTGTCCAAATGTGATTGGATGAGGAATGTGCAAGTTTTGGCCAATGTGCCAATAAATGCAATTAGGTGGCATTTCAAACTTGAGAAATGACATGTTGAAGAGGGAAAAGGAATGAAGCTAATGTCACTTGGCTCAAGGTCAAGGACATGTAAGAGGCTTTTAATGCCTTGTTGGAAGGACCAAGTCCACTTGGCCTTTTTGAATTCAAAAGAGGAATATTCCTTTTTTGATGCTTTGTGAGGGAAAATAGGAGAATTAATAAATCAAAGTAATTGATTTATTGTGCAAGTTGCATGCTCTAGAGGATTTTAGTGAGAAGGATTAAGTTAATCATGGATTTGATTAATTTAATGAAGAATTAGGTGATGTGACAATTTAGACTTAGATTTATGAATTGATTTAAGTCAGAAATTGAGAGGAAATGATTCATTAAATAAATGATTTGATTTATTTAATAAAGAAGGAATGTGTTAGATTTAAATAAATGATTTGATTTATTTAATTTAATAGGAGGACTTTAGAGATTTTAATTAAATAAAATGATTTATTTAATTAAACAGTAATGTAGGGTTAATTAAATTAAACTGATTAATTTAATCAAAGGAGGTGAGAATGACTTAATTATATGAATAATGATTCATTAGATTAAGAGATAGAATGTGATGAAATGATGAGAATGTGATTTAAGAGGAAACATTATTAGTAATCGGGATCAGGTGTGCCAAGACGAGCTTGTACATTTTCCATGTCTACAGGTTCAAGTAGTGTTTTTTGTTTAGTACTATGTTGAGTATTTATTTTTCCTTTATTTCTTTTTCTTTTTTCCATGATAGGTACTCCACTACCAGAATCTCCCAATTTGGATACACTTATGCAAAGGGACCTAATGCTCTAATACCACTTGTTAGAGTACATGATCACTGAGAGGGGAGCATGAATCGGTGATCTAATTGCAAATCAATATTTTAAATGAATGAATTCACACAAATCCTTTGAGATGACTTCAAACACCATAATTATTTAATGTTGAGTGAATCACAAACACATAAACTAGATCAATAAAATTGAGCAAGAATAGCTTATCAATGACAAAAAACAAGAGAAGCCAAGACACGGAGGTTATGAGTAGAAAACCCTTAAAAGGGATAAAAAACCACTCTTGAAATATTCACTTTATTGATGCCTCACTAGCTAAACAAGAACCTCACTAGTTATACTTTTTGTCTCACTAACAAACCCCAAGAACCTTATTGGTTACATTCAATGTCTCACTGACAGACATAAGATGCCTCATTGGAAAACATACACCACCTTCAGTACACTCAAGAGAAATAAAAAATTTTAGAGCATTACTCTATTTTAATACAAACCACTACTCTATTTCTGCACCAACATATAGTTGAAACCTACTAACACAATGGGAAATCATGGAATAATGATATCTACATACAAAAGTGCAAGAAAAAAACCTCTGGACACATCCTGACTATTACATGCTCTAAATGATGAATTAATTAATTACAACAATGAATATCACTTCATATAAATAACATTTTATTCAACTTCTTGTACAAAGCATCCACAAACTATTCAAGACACATTTTTACATTTAAGTCATCTATAATCTTTCTCTTATCACATAGAACTTGTGTAGAGAATAGATCACACTTGAAAAAGAATTGTCATTCAAAAGATAACATTCAAACTTCTATATAATGTTGATCAAGTGATCTACCTTTACATCTACAATTCAACACACATCATTTTCCTATTTATGCATTTCTCAGCCCTATTCCATCAAACAAAACTTCAACCATAAAAATTTTCTTCTATTTGCATAAAATCAACACTAAAATAGTTTCAATGCCTTCATACACATTCTTACAGAGCACATCTCACATCAGAAACCCACACACATAACTTGAATTGATCCTTTATACAAATAGTGTGTACAGGAAAACAGTTACAAGAAAATGAAGACATTAGAATGCATGTCAAATTTCATGCACTGGGAATGACCATTTTCAGTTTTGAATGAGGTCCTTATATCTTTAAATCCTGCCAAGTTTTAAACTGAATTGTAACCATTGATTTTATAATAGGCAGTATGAAAAAGATTTCTTAACCTATTGAGCCAGTTGACAAAGGAGTAAGGGTCGGTCACTTGATGTAAATAATTCCCTTAAGTGTTCACTTAAGTGGCACTTAACCTTTTAGAGCAGGTCAACGTTAAATTAAAACAAAAATAATTTTTCCTTTGAGAATCCTCCATAGGGGATAAACCCTAGTATATAATGCACATTTTTTTATGTTATGAAGTTAACAACCCTAATCCTCACCAAAGTTGAACTTTGTAATTTTGCTCAATGATTCTTCTCTGACTAAGAACTTGAAACATCATGAAATGATACTGTTGACACTTAACATCAACATGATAAATAAAATCTTTTGTATTGTATATCAACATACCCACTATCATGTTTGGTATCTCATGCACCTATCTTTGGAATCTACCTTGTCTTTGCATGATGGAAATTTCACTTTGTCATACCTTGTCTCTTAGATCCATGGTGTAATGCCCCGCCACGCAACCCTAGAGAAAGTTCAATTCGCTAAAAAAGCATACTAAATTTTTTTTTTAATAAAGTGAATTAAACATACATGTTCAACTATAATTGACAACATCCCCTAAGGTTACGCAACTGGGATTACTTAAATCCCCATTAACATACATCAATTAAATTACCTTGCAATAAATAACACAAAAAGTAAGCATTCATTCAACATAAATAATTACCAAGATAGGAATATAATATCAAAACATAAACCCATTACATGATTAACTGATTCAACACTCATTCCCAGAATGAGACATAAATACATCAGAGTTACAATTTACATAAATCCACCTCATCATTTCAAGAGGGGTATAATCAACATCATTACAATTTGAAATACAAAGTACAAGAAATAATAACAAGATCCACGAGCTGACCATTTGGATGTCTCGCCACCAAGTACTGAAGATCAAGGGGGACCCAACGGTTTTGGTACATGTTCCTCCCAACCAAGTGGTACCCAAAGGCTCACCCCCCATGCTAGGAGATAGTAACAAAGCAACATGGACAAGAAATCTACTACCTCACCTCTAACCAAAGGCAGACTCATATTGGCTCCAACTGACTCAACCACACATATGCACAATAAAAGTCTAACACTAATCATGGTTACATTGCTTCTAGACATATTATAAACAAGTGTGCTAAAGAATCCATACACACAACATACTCAGTGTTATCCTAGATAGAGTGTCATCGCAAGGTGTGTCATGAGATCTCCTCTGGGCATTCTTCATAGGCTCCGACACAAGTAATCCTAGTGACCTCAACCGAATCACGGCCCTCATACTCACTCAAGCGGAATCAACTACCTCTCGTACGGACAAGATAGTTGATCTTGCCATTCCAAGCCTTCTCACTCACCCCAAGTCTAAACAAGCCCTTGTGCCTATGAGTGAAGTTAATTTATCTTGATTAATGTGAAATGCATCCTAGTCATCTAAGTACATTACTTTTAATTTTCAGTTGTTAAAAATCACTTCTGAAGGTTACCCGGTTTACCTCTTTGGGCTCCGGCCCCAAACAAAAGCCACTCTTCTAATAGATAACATGCTACTCAAATCTAGACTCCAAGGGTAACTCAAGTGCTACAGGACTGAACAATGCAATCTCTCCTATTCTAGGAGGCAACAATAAAGAAATCCACTCCAACACTGGGAGGAAACAAAACACTTGTAACACTACTCAAGGTAAAGACAAACAATATTTTAACAAAGGAATGACCCACATCCTTTGGAAGACTTTACAATCTAAAACTCAATCACCCATTCCCAAAGTAATCATTTAAAAGGGAAATCAATACAATAATGCACTGACAATGAAACATACTATCTTTGGATATCCTAAATCCATATTCCTATCTAAAACTTCTCGCAAAAATAAGAATAATACCACTCAAAGTTTCAATAAAGAAATTAATAATCCCCTCTATTAAAAACAAATATCTTTTCCTATCTATTTAGCCAAGCACGCCATTTATTTCAATTTAATAATATTATCAAAAAAACATACTTTGCAAGCACCCAAAGTCCAAGAACAGAATTAAAAAAAACCTAAATACCTATACTAAAATGAACCTACCTTAATCATTGATTATAAAAGACTTATGCTCTATCCTTTAAGAAATCAGAATATTTAATTGATTACCTCATGATAAATTCACATTTTAACCACCCATTTCAATTTACATTTACACACCTTAAAAATTAAATATATTAATATATATAATATTAAAATACATACCAAATATATATTAAATATTATATACATTAATATATAATATTAAAATACATATAAAATATATAAATTAAATATTATATATATGTTTAAAATATATCATTAAAGAATTACACAAAAAAAACAATTAATAATATAAATAAAATAAATGAATAAATAAAAAATAAAAAAAAAAACTAAAAAAAAATAGCCCAGGCAGACTGGAGCCAGAGACCGTCCGACGATCTGCATCGCCTAAGTGTTTCATAAACAGGCCACAGACATATAGTACAGCGATCAGCGACGGTATGAGGGGAGGCCACAGTCCCCACGGGATAGTGCGTCCTCCCAACTGGTGGGCGCATTGTCCAATGGGCACTGCGTCCTCAACCATATGGAGAGTCGGGGGATCCGAACCTCCCCCACAATTTGCATATTATTTTTATCAAAAAAAAAAAACACAACAATTTTGTACACTCAAGTACGATCCTCAGCCTTACGGCGTTTTTCTATAAATTTTCAAAATAAAATAATTTTAGATAAATTTCCATATATTTATAAATATATATAATGTGTATCATATTTGAAAATATGATACATGTAATATATATTTATATTTATATATATCTTTTTTTAAGATAGTTTTACTGGTAAAATCGAAAGAAAAAAATATAAAAACCAGAAACAGAATTTGACAATTTCTTTTTGAATATTTTCTTACATTCAAAAGATTTAAAACTGAATTCCAAAAATAAATCATTCCTTCACTTTTCAATAATTAAACAAAAGAACATAAATAAATTTATCTTGATCTTTTCAAAAGAATTTTCTAAAGAGGGTTTGTTTTGAAGAATAGATCTGAATCCTAAATGTTGAAGTTCAACCTAGGGTTTTAAATAAATCACAAATTTGCAATTTCTATCATTTAGAAAAATAGATAAACTAAGAACAATCAATCATAGAATGAAAGGAAAACCTGGTATTTGAAGCCACAGGAATAACAAGGATTCTTGATGTAGAGCCTCCCTTAAGGACCTCACAATTCTTCTTCAACAATGCAATGAATTCCAGCTAGCACTGATCCAAGAGCTCCACCCTCTTCAACAAAATTTATTTTCTTTCAATTCAATTCTACAAAAGAAATGCTTCAAACCTTTTCCTGTGCAAACTTTTCCAAAAATTTCATGCCTATGAAAAGAAGAAAGAGAAGAATCCCCCAAAACTTTTCTGCCCTAACCTTTTTAACATCATTTCCTCGTAACTCCAAAAATAACCTAATGCCACCCTAATTCACATTCAATGCACAACTTAAATTTAGATAATAATTTCATTTCCCATTTCAGAAAAACCCTAATTTGCCTTTAAAATAAAATTTCAATTTCCTTTAAATTTCATTTTATTTAATTTAATTTAAAACAATCCAATATACTTACTTAATTATTGTAAATTAATTAATAACTAAATCCAATCCTTGAGATTAAATTTAATTAATTAAATAATATAAATTTAATTAATTTAGTTTCAATTATTTAATAACTAAATCCAATCTTTGAGATTAAATTTATTTAACTAAATAATTTAAATTTAATTAATTTACTTTCAATTATTTAATAACTAAATCTAACCCTTTCAAGGTTAAATTTAATTGATCAAATAATTTTAAATATAACAAATAAGCATAACTTTAATACAATATAAAATAATCATCACTTTCAACCAATGCAATTTTCTAAAAACAAAACCATTTAGAAGTAAACACTTTTCACAATTTACATAACATTAAATAAGGTAAGACATGACTCCATAATCAGGACTGACGACACACTAAGGCTAGGGTGTAGACCTAACACATGTTACCTAGTTACTATCTCCCGTTCAACTTAACCGTTGGATCGACACGCTCAAACTTGTGAAACCAGGTGGAGTTGATGTCATGTACCTGCAACCTGAAACCAAGTAAAGAACATAATATATCCAGCATATAATTCACACTGTGAAGAAGAAATCACGGATTCACAGGGCGCTCGCAAGCGAGTGATGCGAACCCGTCCTCTTCACCAATATACTCATCAAGGACTGACATTGCCATCATAATCAATACTCACATATATAATCTCATGATAACTCTACAACATCATTAATCCATTGAAGCATGTGAAATAAAATCAGATAGTCACATCACACAATAATAGTTGTCGCTCAAAAGTAGCGATCAAAACATCATAACAAAATGTGTCCAGTATCAAAGTACCTGCAACCCAAGCAAAGCATAAAGCAACATGAAACAAGAAGCAAAATGGAGGGGTATTACAATATACATTATATATACAACATATATACCATTTACATATATAATTGTAATATATATATAATATATATTAAATCAAATATTCTAAATACATCCGAAAAAACCAAACAACCTTGATTCATTTATTACTGGCAGATGTCACATAAAGGTTCATTGTTTTAAATGAAGATTTTATTTTTTTTAACCAATATACATGTGGGGAGGGGCCAGCCACAGCCGAACCCCCTTTCCCCTTCCCATCTGCACCACAGTAAGGACAGGGAGGGGTGCAGAGGCTCTCCCTCCACACCGCCTCTCCCATAAGGGAGTGGCGGTGGGGAGGCAATTCCTCCCCATTCCCTCCCATAAACAAATGCAAAAATAGTGAAACATTAAAGGAAAAAAATGTGAATATTAAACTATGATTTTCCAATGCGTCGTACGACGATTTTTCATACTTTTTCAATAAATCACAAACAAATATATATATATATATATATATATATATATATGAATATATATATATATATGAATTAAAATAAACCAAACACCCAGAATATTCAAAACTGGAAAAAAACCACTTTCCAGAAACATACTGTAAAGCTAGAATTGACAATTTCACCAAAATAATCCAAATTTACAGAGGAAATTAAAGAGGTAAAGTATATCCTCAATTTAATTGACAGAAAAATTATCCAATCTCTTTTCTACAGAGATTTACGATGTATTGATTGTTTCTTCTAAAATTTTCTATTGTTTAAAATAATTCCCCTAAATTTCATATTGTTTCCCTCAGGGTTTCTTTCAATAATTTCAATAATTTATCTATTAAATCGACTGAGGATATTCAAATTTTACTCTCTAATTTCACTATAAAATAATTCCTATAGAGGCTCTAGATTTCTTCATGGCAATCACAGAAACCTTAAATTTTTCTTTTCTTAAACAAAATAAAGCTTTCTACTATAGATCTAGCATAGCAATCTTTTCTACAATAATACAATTCCATTTAAAATTTTAAACCAAAACAATAACATAAGAATGAAACCTGTTTCAACGAAGCTTTTGGAGTAATTAGAGTATCTGATGTCGAGCCTCTTTCAAAGCGTCCAGCAAAATTTTCACAGAGCTTCTTCCAAGCAATCCAAATTCCTGAGCATAGTATTGAATCCAACTTTACAACAATCTATCCCAAACAAATCTAAGAATGCAAATTGTTCACAATTTCCTTACAATTCAAATTCCCTTTCAATTTTTTTACATCAAGTACAATCTTCTGTTCTTCTCAAATTTTCAACATCCCAAAAATATATTCACTTTTTTCATCAAGAAGCTTTCTGCTTCCTCACCCAAAGCCAAGATTTTCTCCGGGAATTAATTTTCCCCAACAACCCTCAATTAATTAACTATAACATGCTAGCAATTAACAAAGATCTTTTAACAACCCATATTTGTTTTCCTCATGGTAATTTTTTAATAAACTCAAAACATAATTTAATTTCCAAATTAATTTTAATTCCTTTAAACAACTTTCTTAATAAATAATTTAATTACTTAATAAATAAATTTAACCATCAAGATTAAATTTAATTTACTAAATAAGTTAAATTTAATTAATTAATTTAAATTGAAAGCTTCCATCATATTATCTAAAAATTAATTAAATAAATACCATCATTTAATGCATAATTTAACATTTACTTCCGTAACATAAATCTTGCAGAATTAAATAGCAATAGACAAGGAAAACGAAGACACACCGAACATGGATTG